>CABHPH010139667.1:0-73471 GCA_902168325.1 Peromyscus nudipes
AAACTCACAAGAAAGATTTCATGATGGATCTCAGGACACGCTCAACAAACTGATACAGTAAGGCAATGGAGAATTTTCTCCACATTTTCATTCCCAGCAGTCGGATGATTTCCTCTATGCTTTTGGGGACCCCAATTTGGGCCACACTAGAATATATGGCTTTGATTCTGAAAAGAATTTTAAGAATAGCCAGTAAAATGAAGCAGATTGATAGCCTTCCATCTTTCAGAATGATCCTGACTATGTGCCAGGACAAGACATTGCAAAAGTTCCTCCATTTTAAATTCTTGCTGAGGTCATCCAAGTTTAACTAGAATTTGAACTCCTTGACAGAGAATCCCATGGAATATTACTCAACTCTGTTCTAGGAACCTAAGGTCAGGACTAACTTAACTTCTGTTAAATTGCATGTTTGTATGGAACCCCTCCCTAACTACTTATATCAACTTCTGTTAAAATGCTTGCTTTGAACTGTGTGCTTTTGTAAAGTCCCCTGTAGCTGCTTAGAGAGATGCCAGAATATAGTTTCTGCACTCTCCTTGGGAATCTGACTGAGGCCAACCAGGTTAACTGGAGAAATGAAAATCTTCTTCCTTATCTCTCACCCCTGCTGCAGGAAGAAGGAAATAGTTCATGGAGTCATGTACTCTCTCACCTTCTTGAGGCCACTGGTTGCTCAGGGGAAGAAGGAGTTAATTCCCCAGTCCCACTTGGTGAGAAAAATGGAAGTTCAACTCCTTCCTCATTCATGGGTTTATGTCTCCTTCTCTCTACCAGTGAATTATATAATTGGAAGACTCAAAACTCTATTTTTAGAAAAGCCACTGTCTTGTATCAGGTAAGAGGGTATTGGATCACTTTTTTCCCAGCATTATTGGGAGAATTAAAAGAAACAGCTAGGAGACCTTCCAGTTAACTTAAGGTAACTCAGGTCACTCACAAACCTGATAAATCACCTGCTGGGTTTCTGGAAAAGCTCTGTGAGACATATTGGACATTTATTCCCATAGTCCCAAGATGCCCCTGAAAACCAGACAGCCACTTATATTTCCTTTCTCACACAGTAGGCCCCAGGCATAAGGAGAAAGGTCCAGAAATTAGAGAAGTTTGAAGAAATAAATGTGTCTTAACTTTTGGAAGTTGCTCAGAAATTTTACAAGAGCCAAGATTCAGCTGAAGGCAGACAGGGAAGAAACTCTCCCATGTGGTGATCACTGCCTTTAGAGAAACAGAAAAGAAAGAAAATTAGAGAAATAGAACAGGAAAAGGGGTTCGGGTACTCACCAGCATCATTTGGTGGGGCACTGTATGTAGATCTGTTGGAGTTTAGAAAAAAAATCCACAAAGCATCCTATTCCAGTTTGTATGTGGCATCCTCATAGATCCAACCACTGAGGAAGAATGTAGACAGTGGATAGAAGACCTTTTTAGAGGCCCTCCAAACCGTGGGGTACAGAGTCTACCAAGATGAGTCCTGTAATGAGTTTTTTTTTCTGTCTCTCCAGCCACTCCCAAATAATGACACAGATACTTATTATTAATTATAAAAGTTCAGCCTTAGCTTAAGCTTGTTCCTAACTAGTTCTTATAACTTAAATTAACCCATTTCTATTAATCTTCATCCTGTAACATAGTGCCCATCCTGCTTCTTCTATGTCTCCTGGCATCTCTTGTGTGCCTAACTTCTTCCTCTTCCTTTCTTTTCCCAGAAATTCCACCTATACCTCCTACCTAGCTATTGGATGTTCATCATTTCATTACACCAATCCCAGCAAAAACATCTTGATACAGTGTACAAATATCCCATAACATTTCCCCCTTTTTGTCTAAATAAAAAAGAAATGTTTTAACTCTAACATAGTAAAACTATATACAATAAGGATAATTATCAGTAAGAGTTATATTTACAATGTCCAGTCCATTTGCAGTTGGCAAATTCAGAGAAAGTGCTGTATTATCTATCTTATCTTGAGGAATTTAAAGTTTTATACTTAAACCATTTTCTATCATAACATATATTACCATCCTAAGACTCTTTTTATACCATAAAATATATTTTTTAGGTAAACAACTTAAACTTTTATGTTTCTCAACCTTATAAACTTTACATCTCTTGTGTGAGTTTCTATTTTGAATTTGTTAACAAGGAAAACTGTAACTGTAACTAGCCCTTCTTCAACTCCATCAGATACCTAAGAAGGAGATAATATTACCATAGTAAACAGGAAGTGTAGAGCAAACAACTTCCAAAACTACAGAAATGACAGAGACAGATGGCTGCCTGGACAGTCACCCAAGACTCCTCTGTAATGCTGGGGCCAGCACCATGGGTATAAAACCTTTGCTGGAGTTAGACCGATCAGAGGACCTTCAAACATTTAAAAAAAGTTCCTGGTGTCTACCCCAGCCCAAACCCTTCCTGATGTTACTAAGCCATTCTATTTGTACATGGATGAAGCTAAAGACATTGCCTAGGAGATCCTCATACAAACCCTGGGATCCTGGAAAAGACCAGTGGTTTATCTGTCCAAAAGACTTGACTGGTCACAGCCAGATACCTGGTATATATAAGGGCCATGGCTGCCACTCCCCTGCTGGTAAAAGAAGCTGACCTTTAGGCCACAAAGTGTTTCTGACAGTCTCACACTCTTTTGAGGCCCTTTGGGGGGCATACAACTATGGATATCTAATGCTCAAGTGACCCAATACCAAGCCCTGCTTCTAGATCAACCCAACATTCAATTCCATAAAATGCCAGCTCTCAACCCTGTCTAGTCTCCTGCCAAAAGATGACCCTGAGAGACTCTTGCATGATTGTCTAAAGGGAACTGACCTGATCCAATCTATCAGTCCTGATCTGAATGGCTTTGTGTTGACAATATCAGCTGTATTTGTTAGGGTTTCTATTACTATGATAAAATATCATGTCCAACAGGCAACTTGGGGAGGGAAGAATTTATTTGGCTTATAATTCCATATCACTGTTCATCATTGAAGGACATCTAGAAAGGAACTCAAAATTGGCAGAAACCTGGAGGCTGGAGCTGATGCAGAGTCGATGGGGCAGGTGCTGCTGCTTATCAGCTTGTCCACAGGACTTGCTATGTCTGCTTTCTTATAGAACCTAGGACCACCACCCCAGGGATGGCACCACCTACCATGGGCTGGGTCTTCCTCCCACTAATCTTATGGAGGCATTTTCTTAATTGAGTTTCCTTCATCTCAGATGACTTTAGCTTGCTTGTGTCAAGTGGACAAAAATCTATCTACTAAAATTGACTCCTTGTCAACTTGACAGATAAGCATATCACCTTTAAGCTAGAAAATCCCCTTTCTCATTCATCCCCAAGGTCTCACATTAAAATATAAATGAAACCCACAGTCTTTACTAATTTAAACACATTAAAAGTTCAATCTTATAAAATAGCCAATCTCTTGAAATCCAGTCTTTTAAAATTCAAAGTCTCTCAAGTGGACTCCTCTAAAATACAAAATAAATTAAATACTTTCTGCCTATAATAGGGTCAAGAACCAGGGCAGTCACAATAAAATCAAAGCAAATCAAACTCCAGCTGTGTAAACAAAACAATGTCTAATATCTGGAGTCTATTCATGATCTTCTTGGCTCCTTCAAAGGGCCTGGGTCACTTCTAAGGACACACCATCTGTAGCACACAGTTTGTTTCATAGGCTCAGGACAGTTCCACTTCACACACGCTCTTGTCCATGGTGCTGGTATCCCCAAATGGGAATATGGGGTCTTCTGCTGGGCTTCACTTTCAACAATAGCCTCTCATAGACTTTCTTCATGGTGCCAAGCCTCAACTTCTCTGCATGACCTCTTCAATCCTGGGCCTTCCACTGCCACTGAGGCTGCACCTTCAACACTGCCCCCTCCTGGCCTCTCACAGTGTCAAAACTCAGCTACTCTTCATGACCATTTCATGCCTTCAAAAACAGCACCACCTGGATGACTCTTCCACTTCCAAGTTCAGCTGCCAGTGTGAAGTACAACCTTGGCTGCTTCTGGAACATAGCTTCTGTGTGCTCTCAAGAAATACATCTCAGAAGATTTCATCTCAACATTGCTAGTCTCTTTTTAGTCACCATTAATTTCTCAGAACTAGCTGACCAGCATTGGCATCAGCTCAGTGATGACAACACTCACAATGGACTCAGACCTCCCCCATCAGTCATTAATTAAGAAAATGCCTTACAGGTCTGCCTGCAACCCAATCATATTGAGCTTCCCTCCTCTCAGATGACTTTTGCTTGTGTCAAGTTGACATAAAACTATCCAGCACACCAGCGAAGGTATTGTTCACAAATGGGGGCTGTTTCCACCAAAATGGAATCAGGTATATAGGGGCAGTATTTGTGATCCAAGATGAGACGATCTGAACACAATCTTTAATCAAGGGAACTTCAACTGAAGGTGCTGAGCTTTTATCTGTTACCTTGGCATCCTGCTCAGGAAAAGACAAGGCTATCACTGATAGCCCAGAAGCTTTTGCCATGGCCCATGCTCATGGGGCTCTATATAGGAAAAGAGGATTGCTGACTTCAGCTGGAAAAGAAATCAAAAATAGAGTGTGGTGATAGTGTGTCCCCCAATATATTGTGCACCCTAATAAACTTACTTGGGGTCAGAGAACAGAACAGCCACTAGATAGACATAGTGGCCAGAAAATGGTGGCACACACACCTTTAATCCTATCACTTGGGAGGCAGAGATCCATCTGGATCTCTGTGACTTCAAGGCCACACTGGGAACCACCAGGCATGGTGACACACATCTTTAATCTCAGGAAGCGATGGCAGGAAACAAAAAGGTATATAAGGCGTGAGGACCAGGAACTAGGTTTGTTAAGCTTTTAAGCTTTTAGGCTTTTAGCCACAGTTCAGCTGAGATCCATTCAGGTGAGAACTCAGAGGCTTTCAATCTGAGGAACAAGATCAGCTGAGGAATTGGCAAGGTGAGGTTGGATGAGGCTTGTTCTGTTTCTCTGATCTTTCAGCGTTCACCCCAATACCTGGCTCTGGGTTTGTTTTATTTAATAAGACCTTCTAAAGATTCATCTACACACACCACCACCACCACCACCACCACCACCATCACACATACACGAACATCATACTCACAGAAATAAAAATGATGATACATTTTTAGGAAAGGAAAGGACAGATGAAATAATCTATGTAAGTGACCAGGCTCTCCAAAGACAATGTTGGTGAAAAGGCAGATTTTTTCAGTTTGTATTCTGAGGAGTAAAAGAAGAGTTTCAAACTCTCTGCTAAAAAGTAAGGAAAACAGTTATCTTTTCCACTGGAAACTAAATAGAAGAATCCCTGGTGTGGTAAGCAGTTTTCTGTTACTGTAAGAGGTGATTGAGCTAAATCAGCTTCGAAAGTGGGTTTTGGGGCTCATGGTTTAGAAAATGCAGTCCATGATTGGTTGTCTTCTTTCATTTAGACATTAGTGCATCAAGTGGCAATTTACAACAAGGAAAGCTGCTCAAATTAATGGTGTCAAGGAAATGACTGAGGTTATTTCATTTATAAGACCATTTAGCATTTCATCTTACGATAGAGAAAAAGAATCTTAGCACTATTGAAAATTTTCTGGTTACCCAAGAAGATGTCCATTGTCCATTGCAAAGAACATCAAAAGGAGGATTCCAAAGAATCCAGAGGCAACAGAACGGCAAACTTAATCACCCAGGAACTGGCCCTAAAATCAGCAGGGTTCCTCCAAGTCTTGGTAGTCCTGATGGTGCCAAGAATGCATTAATGTACCCCAGGATGAGGTTGATTATGGGAAACAGTAACTGGCAAAATAAGATAGAAAAGGATGGTGAATGGCGCCTGAGGACAGACCCATCTTTCCCTTGAGTCTGGAAAAGAAACTGGTTAAGGATCTTCACCAAGCCACTCACCTAGGTGCCAGGAAAACTAAAGTCCTCAAACTCAGATATTATGTTCCAAATTTGGAAAGCCTGATTAAATACTTAAGGGATCCTAATCAGTCATCCTCACCACACTAACTGCTGTCAAAGTAGATGGTTCCATCCCTTGAAAAAATAAAAGGCTACTGAGGATGACAACAGATGGAGTGTCACTTGTACTTTGGATCCCTTTTAGATAAAACTGACTAGAGTTTACTCATCTGGGATACAAAATCCCCATCAGCCCCAAATCTACACAAGGGAATTCAGAATAAAACAGGAGATGGGAAGCTGGAAGATTTATGTTCTTGGTGGACCTCTGCCCTCTCCCTCTATGTACCATCTATGGGTGAGAAAATATAGGTCTGGGGAGGGGAAGGGGCTAATAAATCAAGTAATGTAGAAAGGAGAGCTCATATTGAGCTAATGAAAGTCAAACAGATCCCAATTATGTTCCTGATCAAAGTAAAGGTAGGAATACCAGTGCTACAGACATAGGCACTTTAGTCTGGATTGTTGGTGATGATCCCAGGCTTTATGACCTGAATTGAAGAAGCAGGAAGCTAAATATATTTCAAATTCCTTTTTATGTGTATGCCCCTGTCCAGTTTTGGGCATTCTGCATCCTGTTGCTCTAAGGTTATAGGGGACGATGAGGAAGAGGTTGTGGGAGCTGGCTGCTAGTGCCCTGGAGTGCTTGCATGAGCAAGTGCTCTAAAAAAGAAAGAAAAAGGAATAATGAACAATGGTGAATAAAAGGAGATGGATGGAGAAAGAGGGGGAAAAGTAGTAAGTAGGAAGGAAGTAGTGAGCAAGAGAGAAAAAGTAGAGAGAGGAAGAAAGAAAAAGAATGGTTGAGATGAAGCAAAACAAAGACTGTGAAAGAGAAAAGTAGAAGAAAATGAGGGAAAGAAGAGAGAGAAAGAAGCATGTAATTGTTATCAGTCTGTTTACCTGGTCCCCATGCCGTAACACATTTCTGTCTACATTATGTGGACTATTGATTCTCATTCTGATCCTGCTAATGGTAGGACCTGGCATCCTCAACTGAGTGACCAACTAAGTTAATAGTCCCTAGGACCAACTACACCCTCCTAGAACAGGATGAGTCAAGGATTTCACTCATGCCCATAGACCCAGGGGGGAATGTGATATAGCAAGACAGAGCAAAAGTTCCTCCATTTTCTACTCCTGCTGAGGCCATTTCAGGTTTAACTAGAATTTGATCTCCTTGATGGAGAATCCCATGGAAAATTACTCAACCATATTCTAGGAACCAAAGGTCAGGATTTGCTGGTTAATTTACCTTAGCTTCTGTTAAACCACCTATTTGTACAGAACCCTTCCAACTAACTTCGTCCCGGGGTCCCCTTTCTATGGAGAAACAGCCTGCTGGACGTCATGCTCTGTAGGACCAGGATGCCACGAGACACCCTGGAGGTGCACTCATAACAGGGACACCACAACACAATCCCCGGATGCCCTCATTACAAGGATGCCACAAAACATTGGGGTCTGGATACAAGAACATCTCAAAGCACCCTCTGTTAAACTACTTGCTTCAAACTGCTTTTGTAAAGCCCCCTGTGGCTGCTGAGAGAGATGCAAGGATGTTTCTGCCTTTAAACATCCCATGTTCTGGACACTCAAGACCACATTTGTGTCCTCAAAAACCTGGTGTGTTCCCAGCCCTCTTGAAAAAAGAATTTCAAAGCACTATAAACTGTATCTGTGTGGTCATCTCTAGTGGGCTACCCATAACTATCCCAAGCACTTCAACTGTGCTTACTACAGGAAAAAGCTAACTATTGGATGCATTTTCCTTTTTACAATATATCCTATATAAACACATATGAAATCAAAACTCGTCTTTTTTTCATCATACAAAATTGTGGACATGTAAGCTATATAAAATTAAAAATCATTATTAAATGGTAATTTTAATTACTCCCCCACCCACCACTCCAAAAAAAATAAATTGAACTTTTTAAAATTAAGAGAATGAGCTCTGGGGCCATTATATCTTCACTGCATAAAATCACTTGCAGTCAACCTAGACAAATGTAACTTTAGTGGGGGGTCCTACATAGTGGAAGGAGATAATTGACTCCCACATGTTGTCCTCTGACATCGACAGGTAGGCCATGGCATACATATTTCTCTACATGCAATATGTAAAAAAATATAATGAAAATTTTAAAGTGGTCTGCTTTATATGATTCAGATTAAAATACCCATAAATATTGTCTTTTTTCTTTTATATTTACAATAAGACAAGATAAAATAAATATAAGAAGAGATCAAAGTATCCTTATTTGCAGATGAATTGATTCTATACATAAAAGATCATAGCAACTACTTCAGAAATCTCTTCCAGGTGATAAATACATTAAACTAAGTAGGAGGATAAAAAAATTAACACATAAAAATTAATATCCTTCCTATAGACCAATTGCAAAAATACTGAAAAAGAAATCATGGGAATATTAACATTCACAAACCTCAAAAATATTAGAATATATTTTAATGAATCTAACCAAAAAGAAAGTAATTGAAAAGGGGGCCAGAAGATGAAAAGATTTCTCAATGCTCATTTCACAACAGAATTTATGTTGTAAAAATGCTACTTTATCAAAAGTAATTTACAATTTTAATGTAATCTGCATGCTGATGAAATTCTTTACATACATTGGAAAATAATCTTGCATTTCATTTGGAAACACAAAAGATTCATAATTTTAGTCAAAACAACTCTGAACAATAAAGCACAAAACAAAATAAGACAAGAACTGCTGGAGGGATCACCAGTAATAAAATAGCATAATACTTGCATAATAACAGATATATTGATGAATGGACTTGAACTGAAGACCCACATATAATAACCCACTCGTCTACAGCCATCTGCTTCTTGATGTCAGCAATTGACAAATGGAACCACATGGAACTAAAAAGTAAAGAACACAATCATTCCAGTGAAGAGGCAGCTTATAGAGTGTGAATATCACTCAACCAGCTACAGATATGACAGAGAAGTAGTATCTAGAACTTGTCAAGAACTAAGCAAACAAACAAAAGTCTAGAACTCAATAAAATAAACAACCCAATCAAAAACCGAGAACATTGAACTTCACAGACAGTTCACAAAAGATGAAATATAAATGGATGAGCAATATTTTAAGAAATTGATCAATATCCGTAGCTAGCCAGGAAATGCAATTTTAAAATACTTTGAGGTTCCATCATACACCAGTGAGAATGGCCGAGGGAAAAAAAAAAAAGAAGAGAAAAAAAAAGAACAAGTGCTGGCCGAGATAAGGAGAAAGAGAAACATTTTTTCACTGTTGGTGGGAGTGCAAATTCATGCAGTCAATATGGAAATCAGTGGGAAGATTTCTCAAAAAGCTAAAAATACATTGCCACAGGATCCAGCTATATAACTTGTGCATATAACAGATAGAGTCTGTGTCTACTACAGAGAGGCTTGCTCATCCATGCTTATTATTGTTCTATTCACAAAGGTCAGGAAATGGAAACAGCCTAAATATCCGTCAGCAGGGGAATATATAATAAAAAATATGGTACATTTATATAATGGAATATTATTCAGCTATTAGGAAACATGAAATTGCCTACTCCCATCTGACTTTTTGAAGTAACCTCTATACTTGCAGGCCTATCTCCAGATACAGGGCTAGTGAACAAATTTACATGGTGAGTTCTTCTCTACCACCCCATCTACCTCTGCCACTATCTCCATACCTGAAGGCCTAGCTGAAGAACGGTAGCTAACCAACCTTCTTTTCCTGGTGAGTCCATCCTCCCATCCCACCCTGCATGTCCATCTGCTCCCATATCATGTACATGCCTGCAGGCCTCAAGAGATGTGAGACTTGTGTACTAGCTTCATTTGGTTTAGGTCCAATCAAACAACTCATGCACCAGCTTTCCCTGGCTGTTCACATGTTACACAAAAATCAGCCCTATAGAGAGTAGCAAGCAATATTTCAGTTTATATAAAAGAATTAGAATAGTCAAGAAACTGAACTAAAAATGAAACTAAAATTATTGAAACAAAAACTATAAGTAAAGAAACAAAAAAGCCAGTTCGGTGGTGGCACACGCCTTTAATCCCAGCACTCAGGAGGCAGAAGCAGGTGGATCTCTGTGAGTTCAAGGCCAGCCTGGGCTACCAAGTGAGTTCCAGGAAAAGCAAAAAGCTACACAGAGAAACCCTGTCTCGAAAAAAAAGAAAGAAAAGAATGTGATCAATACACAACTATCAATAACTTTTAATATCAGTGACCTCAGCTCCCCAAAGAACACAGGTTAGTTGAATGGACTAATAAATAAAATTCTTCTCTCTATCGTTTACAAGAAACTCATCTTAATGTCAAAAATAGGAGACATCTTAAATTGTGATATTTGTATTTAAGTCACTTTATATGGTTCATTACATTTACTGATATTTTTGATGTGTGCCAGTATTGAGCTTGTACATAGATACAAAAATCCTCAGTAAAATACTTACAAGGTGACTATAAGCACATATCAAAAAGATCATATACTGTGAACAATCTGACCTTATCCCAGGGAATGCAGGGATGATTCAACATATGCAACTCATTAAATGTAATAAATCATATAAATGGACTTAAACACAAAATCAAATTATTATCTCAACAAATGCAGAAAAAGCATTTGACAAAAGCTGGCATACTTTCATGATAAAAGTCTTAGAGTAGAACTGGAGAGAACATACCACAACATAGTATGATAATCACACAGTTAACATCACCTAAAATGCAGAAAAAAATGAAGAATTTTTTTTAAAAAATGAGCATTATACCCACACTTTTTCAAAATAGTGCTTGCAGCACTAGCTGGGGCAATAAGACCAGAGAAAGAAATTAAAGCGGTACAAATAAGGAAACGAAAAGTCAAATAATTCCTGTTTGCAGATGATATTATATATAAGATCTCAAAAACTCAGAAAACTTCTGGAAATGTTCAGCAATTTCAGTAAAGTGGTAGGATGCAAAATCAAATAACATACTTCCTCCTGCACTGTAGCTAACCTCTAGGCTTCTTCTAGGACCTGACCTTTCTGCATCCACCACCAGGTCTCTTTGTGCTGCCTCCACCACCTCACTTCATACCTCATGGCCCATGTCCTCCTCTTGGGACTAACCAGGTGAGTCCCACTTACATCCCAATTCCTGTTTTTTCTCAACCTCTTGGATCTAGCTATGGTCCCATAGCCAGTGGTCTGATCTAGACCTAACAAATCCTCCTGCCTCACAACCAGTTTCCAGACCACAGCCAGGATCTGCCTATGGTGGTTTGAATAGAAATAGCCCCCATATGCTCATAGATTTGAATGCTTGGAAACCAGGGAGTGGCACTATTAGGAGGCATGACCTTATTGGAGTAGGTATGGCCTTGTTGGAGGAAGTATGTCACTGGGAGTGAGCTTAGAGTTTTCAAATGCTCAGGCCAGACCCAGCATCTCTCTTTCTTCCTGCTGCCTGCCTGTCTAGATCTAGAACTCTCGCCTCCTTCTCCAGTACCATGTCTGCCTGCATGCCACCATGCTTCCTACCATGATGATGATGAACTAAACCTCTGAACCTGTAAGCTAGCCACAATTAAATGTTTTCCTTTGTAAGAGTTACCGTGGTCATCCTCTCTCTTCACAGCAATAGAAACTCTTCACAGCAATAGAAACGCTAAGTAAGAAACTGCCCTTCCTGTATGCAATCATAGGCCAAATTATGCTGCCTTCACCACTCCATTTCATATGCAGACTTCCAAGATCTGCCTCCAGGGTCTAGAGGATGACCTCCTCATCCATGCATTTTCCTCAAACCACTAGATTTATCCTGGATCTCATAACCAGTTAACCAGCTTAGTTTGGCCTCCCCAGCCCTAACTATAAAGGAGCTTTAGGTTTGAGCCATGATCTTCCCTACCTATCCAAGAAACCACAGGTCTCACCCACATCATATGAAACATTTCCACTCAGGTATATCTACCCTTGCGATCCATCTTAGACTAGGAAGCACCTCCTGCATACTAGTTCAGTCCACTCTGTCCACCTGACTTCATTTCACCAAGGACATTCTCAACCTTGAAATTCAACACATCTCCACTTCTTCTCTTATTCCCCAAAGCTGTTTTATCCACAACAAACTGAGAACAAAGGAATTCTATATTCCCTGATGGCAATGCCAAACATTTTGAAGGCATTGCTTGATAAAGCTCCAGTTCTTGGAAGACTTGGACTGACCATTTACTGCCCTTGGTGAAATTTGCTACACAAATCTTGACTGTGTCTTTGATTGTTTAATATTTGAATCCCTTGCTGTTAAGGACCCCTTGTTGAAGTCTAGAGCTGGGCTAATATAACAATTCCTATAGAAGTTGATGTTAAAAAGAATAAAAGGTACGGTAGTTCCCTAGGAGAATCAGCTATGCAAAAAATTGAGTCTTCTGTAGAACATATTGCCTAAGTGATATTAGTAAGCATGAGACACAGAATCTGGAAATAATCATTAAAGAAGAAAAAATTAGGGAAATTTTAGAAGCTGACATTATAACTGAATCATTAGGTTTTCACATTCTGCCTCAGAAACATGGAACTAGCATGGGCAGGAAAAGATTTTCATTATAAAATTAATGACAAGCTTTGGTACCCTCCTGAAGACAAAGTAAGCAGTTTTGGGAATCTTGATGTTCTTTTACCTTTTGCAGGATTATAGTAAAATTAGGAACCATATTGAAACAAGGGTTTATGACAAAGACACAAAGAGAAACATTGTCTCAATGAACTCCCTGGCTTCCTAGGAGTAGACTTGTCAGATCAGAACTTTTCTGATATTGTAGAAAGAATATGGAGCAGAGCATAATAATTCAAATGTCAAAGGAAAGAGTGGTGGTCTTATGACAGATATAAATAAAAAATTTAAACAAAGGACTGAGGAACTGAATTTACATAGAAAGATCAGATAATCATTATAGTATATTAATAGAATAATGCAGGATAAGCTTTTTATAACAGGTAGTAGAAAAATAACTTCTGATCTATTAACATAGTCAAACTTAGAGAAATCCTCTCTAGTATTTCTGTAACTACAAGGTTTTACAACACCAATTTTAAGGAAAAAGACATTGAGTTAAAAGAATTGATTTTATTATAATGTTAGATTTTATTTCTCATGAAATTTGTTTGCTCATTTTCCTTCCTTTACTTTGATATGCTTATGCAATCAAGGAAGACTTTAGAAAAAGCATGTACCATGAAAAGTCTTTGTAATCAGTGATTGAAGTATATGAGGAAATGATTTATGTATAAATAAAGCCTGTCAGAAATGCAGCTTGTCAGAGTAGGTCAAGCCATACTGAGACATACTTCCTCTCTGACCATCTCCCGTAAAATGAAACTAAGAAGTGTTCCGTGTCTGGATTTCTCTGTTGCCACTCTTGCATCCCTCCATTTCAGACACTGCCCTCATCTTGAGCTGTACTCCAGCACCCAGATCTTATCATAGGAATAACAACAATATGAAGGATCAAGTCAGTATCTTCTCTTCAAATTCTATCAGTCCTCTAGAAATGCTTGCCAATGAGAATAATCTAGATAACCTAGATAAACTCAAAGACAGAAAATATAAAGGCATGATCATAAATCTTCTCCAAGAATTCAAGGAATGGAATTTAAAGAAGACACAAAGAAACAGCTCAATGAAATCAAAGAAAAATAGTTTAAGGAGGCTAAATGCCTGAGTGATACCCAAGAAAACAAAAACACATGGCTGATGGAAATAAAGACAGTCTAAGATTTCAGAATGAAATTCAACCAGAAGATATAAACATTGAAGAAGACTCAATCTAAAAGAAAGATAGAATTGAAAAACCCAATATGCTAACTTGAAAACTTGAACAAAAGCCTTACAAGTAGAATGAATCAAGCAAAAGTCAGAATATCAGGTTTTAAAGACAGAATAGAAGACCTAAACCAAATAAGCAAGGAATATTAAAAATATTTAAAAAAAAAAACATAGGGAAAGAACATACAGGGGAATGTGGGACACTATGAAAACACCAAATGGGCATAGATGAGGGAAAATAATTCCAAGTCAGTTGCATACATTCAACCTTCAACAATATTAAGAAGAAAACTTCCCCAAAATTAGGAAAAGCACACCCACACAAGAATCACACAAAGCATCAAATAGACAAGACCAGAAGAGAAAATCTCTGTGGTATATCATAGTTAAAAGACTAAGTATGCATGACAAAGAAAGAGTATTGAAACCTGCAAGATAAAAATCACAAGTCATGTTTAAAGGAAAACCCATGAATATAAGAGCTGATTTCTTAAAGGAAATTTTGGAAGCCAGAATAGCCTGGAGCAATTCAAAGTCAACAGAGTGAGAACCAAGACAGTCACCAAAACTACACAGAGAAACCTTGTCTCGAAAAACAAAAAAAAACAAAAAACAAAACAAAACAACAATAAAAAAAACCAGAGTCCCAAAAGCCTACAATAGCTAACCTAAAGTTACATGCCCAGCAAAACTATTTGCCATGTTTGAAAGAGAAAGAAACACTATCCACAACATAAACATCCTAAAATTTTTCATATCTAAAAAATAAAGCCCAAAGAAAATACAGGAAGTAATAATTTTGGTGAAGAGAGGGATGAGCATATCAGAGGAAAATGGTAGAAGATATGAACGATAACCATTAAGCACAAAAATCACTGAGAAAATTTCATAAAAATTAACCCTATGATGAACTCAATAAACACATATTTCAATAATAACTTTAAATAACAAAATCAAGTACAAAAGAAAAAACAACATCCTTTCGATATACCAACAACAAACATGTTGAGAAAGAGATCTTGGACACATCTCTGTTGCCAATAGCATAAAAGAAAAAAATTATTTAGGAGTAAACCTATCCAAATCAATAAAAAACTTCTATACTAAATACCTTAAATCTCTGAAGAAAGAGAATCAGGTGAAAATAGCCAAAGTTATGAATATGAATATATGTAGAGCATAACCTTTCAGGGGGCCTGAGATCTTGACCACAACTCCCTTCAGAGATGGTAATTCACTAGCTCTGCAGTAAATCTGACATATTGGTAATAGGTTTTCCTGTGAGGCTTGCCAGATTAAAACTTTGTAATCATGAACTGCCATATTAAAATTCACAAATAGGTTTTTGACTTGTAGTCAGATTCTTCAAAGCTCTTGGATTTAATATACGTTGAAGGGTAGGAAGACTCTAACAATTTTTATTGATCTATTGGCTACAACATGGACTAAATAATGGGATACACAAAATTATGTTGAAATGTTTATCTGTTTTGGTATGTGTTAGGGGAATAGGTTTCAAGGTCTAAAAGAAAGAAATGTCATGACAGATTTTTCACTCAAGTCTTGTCATATACTCAGCCATAATCGAAGGGACACATTTATCTACTGCAGTTATAAATAAATTTCCAAGACATCATGACAATACACAGCTTTAATCCCAGTACTCAGGAGGCAGAGGACACTCTCTGTGCATCTGAGGCCAGCCTGAGTTCTAGGTCATCTATGGCTACATAGCAGGATCCTGTCTCAAAAGAAAAATCTTTAAGAGATACCACTACTGCAGAAAACTCCCAAGGTTATTCTTCTGGGTATGTAGGAAATTATAGTGTGTAGGTGGTAGGAGTAAGGAGCTTGGCATGGTATCAAATGCTTATAATCCTAGCACTTGAGAGTTGGAGACAGAGGAATGCAAAGTTCAAGATCATCATATGCCTCACTGCCAATTCTGGTCAGTCCATATCCAACAAAATTAATGCAAATGGTAGCTAGATTTTTAGTTTGCAGGAACCAAGCTGTAGCACCCAGCCTCCAAAAGTTACAAAGGTTTGAGCACTGTGATGAATAAGATAAAGCAGCATGCTGAATAGTCTAATCACAAAAATCTAGAGCAAAGGTGAATAGCCGTAGTGTATCAAGCTGTAGTTTTGATTTAAAACCAAAAGCTTTCACTTACTAACTTAGCTTTAAAAAAGACAGAATACTTGACCATAAAACATCAAATGACCACATAGCCTCAACTATATGTACATCATACATTGGCTGTTGCCTGACCCACTCCCAGTTATGGTTTTAATACTTGTCTCTTTCTAAACTCATATTGACATTTGTAACAGTAACAAGAGGTGATGTCTCCATATTCAATAATGAGATCAGCACCATATAAATGATACTGATCCTAAATGATGATTAGGTTCCTTCTTACTCTATTATCATTCTACTTTCTGAATGAGGCAGCAAGAAATACTATGGTCAGATGGTATCTTCCATATTGTGGCATCCCCCAGTCTCTACAACAGTGAGAAATATTTTTATTATGTATTGTTCAATGTGAGTTACTCTTCTGTATTAGTATAAAACAGAATAGCACACACACTAACCTGTACATTACTTCATGAACAATAGTAAACATCAAGTTGAAATATACATATTATATATGTGTAAGTATGTATAAAATCTGGTACAAGAAAGCCTTGAAGAAGATGTAAGTTATATGAAATTGGGCATGAATTCTCATGATTTCCACTCCAATGACATTACTTTCTCTCTTTCATCTAGCACCTATTGTCTCATGGGAAGTCTCTAAAATCATTTGGCAGAGGTAGTAAAAATTCTGACATGTATTATGAGAATATCTCTGTGTGATATACTGGCTATTCATGGAAGTAGACTCAAGCAGCTTTAAAAACCATGTCTGGGAGATTCATGAAATGATGTATTTCAAGGAGCCCTCTCAGTAGAAAGGGCTTTGATTAATGCATTTAGCTGTTCATTTGCATTGTGGGGTAAATGGAAAGAGGTAAGCATCATCAATTTATTATGGGCTGAAGCCAATGAGCTGGTTTAATTATCAGGGACATGGAATATATATGAAATTAGTAATAAGGAGATGATTTAAATTGATAAAAAAAAAAACTGAAGATATTTTGTGGTCAACATGAATAGTCACCAAAGGAATTCCTAAGCAGGGCAGGGTTTTATTGATGTGTTGAATATAATAACATATTTTATGCAACCATTCAACTTTTTCTCACACCTACCTATGACATTTAGTAATTGACACACTAAGAAAGGATGCCAAGCAACAATTAAGGAGTTTATTTATACTCTCTGTATTGTAGACTTCAACTAATCAAAACAATATAGGGCGAGCACTACAGAATGTCATATACAGCTGCAAAAGAAATCAACACTATATATTTCATATGACAAAATTTCTCACAATGACCATGTGACCATATTTTCCTACTTTCATCAAGATATAGGCAATTTTTTACTGTTGCTTCCGTAGGCTTTCTGGACATGGATTTATTTTTCTGTCTGGCAATGATTCTGCTATAACTATCATCCATATATTACAGAATGCTTCATAAACCATAATGTTATTCAAGACAGCATTGCTTCAAATTAAGAAGCTCACTTATACAGCACATGGAGTGTGACAGTGGAATTTAATGATCTTTCTGTTTCGCATCATCCAGAAACAGCAGGACTGATGGGATTGTGAATTGCCTCTTTAAAGTGTTAGTAGTAATGCCTGATGAGTGGCCGTAACTTTCAGGGTGGGAGCAAGGTTTTCCAAGAGGCTGTGTATTCCACACACCAGCTTCTAATGAGAAATTGTTTTTCTCATAGTCATGATTAACGAAATGGGACTCAATATCTGGAAATGTGACTGATGGCACTGCTCACCATAGTGACTCAGTATTAAAAGCTCTGTTTTCTGTCTGTGTTATTCCATCCTCTGAAAACCTAAAAGTCTTACCCATAAAAGCAGAAATTATTCCAACAGGAGCCACAGCAATTATTTCATTCAATTAGTCATTAATACTCCTAGCTGGGCTATTTAAACTCCTCATACTTTGAAATAAATACTGAAAGATATTTGTGTTCTCAAAAAAAATAGGAGTTATTTTACTGACTGGAGTTATTGATCCTGACACCTAAGGAGAAATTTAAGTGCAATACCACAGTAGATATAAAGAAAAATATGTCTGTAGTTCAGAGAAACCCTTATGGTGTTTCTTAGTATTACCACGTTCTGTCAATAAATTCAATGGAAAACTATAACAAACCAATCAACACAAGACTGCTAATGGCCGAAATCTGTCAAGCATGCTGTTTTAGCTAAAATACAAGGCAAATTACTAGAGTCAGTTAAGGTACCCACTGAGGTTAAAGGGAATAAATAATAGGTATAGAAAGAAACTGTGTTTACACTATAAGACCTGTCAAAGAAATGACTGGGTTTATCATAGTATGTATTATTGTATTAGGAATATATCCCTATATGTATATATCTCTATAAATCTACCTACCTGTAATTGTTTCTTTTTATCTTTGTGAAGGAGAATTCCAGGAATAAAGCTATGTCTGCAAAGGCTGATTGATTAAAGATTAGAACTTCAGTGATGTCTGGAGAATGAAATGTTGCAGGTCCAGAGCCTAATTGAAATTTATGTTAATCTATCTTTAGCCTACTGAAAATCTTTCTTTTCTTTGTTCTGTGTTGGACCTAACATCCTATCACTAATAGATAAAAACAGCCCTAACATTCTAGCAGATTTTAGAAAAAAAACTTTTGAAATCTATTAACAAACACTAGTTTTTCATTAATCAAAGGATTAAGAGTGTCATCACATAGTATCTAAAGCCTGGAGCCAGGGTATCCCTGCTTTGCTATAACCACCAACTTGGTGATTCTATCAATGTACTTTACAAGCATCTTAATTTATGGCTTCCTTTGTTCTGTTAGTGTTAAAAATTTATGGAACTGCTTCCACATTGGAATATGAACTCAGAGTAACATAAATCTGTGCTACCAGGTCATGGTCACTCATATTTGCCTCCATAATAAGTTACTTCTTAGCTGTGTGTTTGCCTTGATATCTTTTATCTCCTTACTAAACAATATAAATACACTGACTTTATAATAAAATATTATTAACTTTAAATCACAGCATTTTCTTATAGGATATCAAGAACAATGACAATAATGCAGCATCTTCTTGGGCAAGATTTAGCTTTCTTTTCTGGGTTTGTAAAGAACAATTTGATCACTTTACTGTCTTTATTTGGAAAGCACATATGGATTCAGTACATGTAAATGTGTGCTAATTTGATAATGGTTGCACTTGAACTGGTAAATTGCAATTGTCAATTTGGGTAGGCCTATATTCTGTGAACTATTCCTAGAAAAGCAAATTAACATCCACTTACCCCTGATATGTAAATAATAACAGACTTATTAAATTATTCTTCCTAAGACCAGCTTGGTGAGCCAAAGAGTTAATTGGGATTATTTAAAGGAGTGTGGGTGAGGGTAATAACAAGAATGGGGGTATTCCTCTGTATTTTTCTCTAGACAACTTTTGTCTATGTATCTTTGTGAAGGTATAGTGCCTCATGAGCACCTCCCACCCAGTAGCAAGTGAACTGCTCATAAATCCTTGGGAATATACTGTTGCATTGGTGGGCATGTCTCACTAGCAGCAGTTAACTGCCTACAAATCCTTGGGGAGGGGCAGTGCCTTATGAGACATTCTGCAATCAACAGTTAACTGTCTATAATTCCTCGAGGAAAGGTAGCCATTACCTAAGCCCCTGCTATCATTAAGTGCCTATAGCTCCATGGGGGTGTTCAGGACTCATGGGCCATTCTTCTGCGACTGAATAATATTGAGTTCAATCTTGTTCACTTCTGCTAAGCATAGTCACAACTTCAAGGAGTTCAAGAGAGCAATGGACATGTGGTGGCAGGAGACAGTTGTAGTGGGTAGCCATTCCAACCTTGATCTGAAAGTTCCAGCCCCCATTGAGGCTTCGGTAACGGTCATGCCTACAAAGCAGGGCCAAGAGAGGACCCTGAAGACCCCAGATCTGGATGCACCAGCTCTCTTGGTTCCTGGATCCTGGACATTGGAGGTAGACCCAGCAGAGTTCTCCAGAGAACACCGCCAGACTGTGACACACCTTTCCCAGACCCTGCAACCTACCTATCCCTTCACTTGTAAGATACGCCACTAAATAAACCTCCCTTTTAACTATGTGGAGTGGCCTTAATAATTTCACCAATAGATAGCTTTCCACAAAACCCATATTAACCAGATAATTCCTCAAATAATCTCACTGTCACTACTTTTCCTTTTATTTTTGATAATTTCATCTATGTACACAATATATTATGATCATAGTCACCCCTCCTTTACTTCATCTTAGCCTTCTCACACTCCTGTTAACTTCCATCTTTTCAACTATATTTTCCAAATTGACATTTATATTAATTTACTTTAAGGAAGCCATATTATCCTTCATAATTTGGACAGATGTTATAGACCATGTGAAGTGCTGAAAAAGTAAAAGACTGACATTATCCTAGCAGGTGGAAAGTCCACCTTAGGAACTGAGATGTGAAATCAGTTCTCTTCCCTTCTTTTCCCTCTCTCTGCCCCCTCTCAGAGGATATTGAATAATGCACATAGTTACATTCATAAAAAGTTTTACTATTAGCATATACTGTGGGGATGACTCAAAGTAACATTGATAAATTGGTGATAACACACTATCATTCCTTTAGAAAACAACACATCATCTTCTTCATTGATGTTGTACTGTAATCTAGTTTGACTTTTAGAAGTATTTGTGTTATTGTTCTGTGACAGAAATTAGTATTTTTCTTTATCTACAGTTATCCTTTTTATACAGGGACATCAAGAATTATTAGTGGATTTCTTCTATTTTATATTAAAATGTCATTATTAGTAAGCCAATGACATAGGTTTCATAATCAGACAAACTCTGCTTTGATTTGATGTCTATTCCAGTAAACTTATATACTTATCTCTGGCATTTAAATGCCTTCATTTGACCCATATAATTCAGGTACTCAGCTTCACTGGTGGTAGTGTCCTCTTTAACATGTGTGTTCTGATTTATAGAATATAGTTATCATGGAGATGAAACAAGATCCTGCATCTAAACTTACAAGTTCATATAGCTTAACTATAAAAGTTATATATTACAGAATTTTCTCAGTGTGGAAAAATCTTAAATGACAATCCAGTTCAACTTTTTTTTTTTTTTTTTGGTTTTTTTCGAGACAGGGTTTCCCTGTGTAGCTTCACGCCTTTCCTGGAACTCACCTGGTAGCCCAGGCTGGCCTCGAACAGACAGAGATCCGCCTGGCTCTGCCTCCCGAGTGCTGGGATTAAAGGCGTGTGCCACCACCGCCCAGCCCAGTTCAACATTTCTTCTTCATAAATCTTTAGGTTCCTTCCTGAGCAGTTTATAAAGAAATATATATGCTCAAATTTAATAGAGACCACCTTTTCATCTACATTTTGAAGAGCTATGAAATTACATCTGAATTTCAACTTAGGAAGCCTAACTCAATAAACTTAATTTGCTGTACTTTCTATTACCTCACAGAGTTAGTATACATTATGACACATATCCTGTGTTTTCTACCAATATATGTTGAGGGAAAAGTGTAATATTTTGAAGCATAGCATACTATTTTATGAATTTCTTTATACTTCATATTTAAGAATATTCTGTAGCATAATTCTCCCTTAATCTCTAATGACAAAAATGTGTGGTAAGAGTGAATCTTAGGATAATTTAAATCTTTTCTAAATATTTTATAGACAATTCATTGAATTTTTAGATAAATAATTGCAGTTTCCTCAGGCAAGAACTTTAATCTATTCTTTTAGGGATGAAGCACTTCCACTACCAAAGGTGAATTTCAGATTGTCTTGTGCTCAACTGCGATAGATTCTTCCCAATTATGCTAAGAAGAAAACTTTAACATTCTTTTCTTAAAGTTCAATGTTTTAACTTTAGCAGTATGTGACATTCTAAGGTAGGAATTAAAGTTTAATTGTAATTAAGCTCTTCATAGTTTGATATGATGGGTTTGATCTTAGGCCATTTCATCTCCAAAGGTAGCCAGAGTGAAAGGATCATTCAAGATGCATTAATTAGTTTTAGGACACTATGAAAAAATAACTGACAGAAAAATCTTATGAAAGGCTATATTTTAGCTTATGGTTTCAGAAAGGCTCAGTCCACCATTTTTGGGAAAGTACAGGGAAGTTCATGGTGGCAAACATCTGTGACAGAGACTCCTCACATTGTAGTGGATCAGATAGAAGAGTAACCAGAAACCAAGAGCTAGTCAGGAACCTTGAACATCCTACCATTGCTTTTTCTGCCAGTTAGAATGAGCATGCTGAAAGTTCCACAGGCTCCCCAAATATTATCATGCCCAAGCATTCAAAGCACTATCTTGTGGAGCCATTTTAGAATGGAACCATGACAAGAGAAGCCCTAGAAACTTTCAAGTGATTTATATAGCTCTTAAACTGGACAACTGATTCCCTCAGCTTATCTGATTCTTTCTCCACATTGTTCTCAGTGGAATTAATATTGATATTTTAGCTCAGTCTAGTGGTATAATTCCCTCTTATTTAGGAGATTATGGGGATTTTTTAATCCTAATTTCTTCAAGTTAATAAATGAAGTATACCATATGTTTACTCAAAGTTTGAAGTTTTATTCTCATCTGTAAAGTACTTTAACAAAGTCATATAGACTCAGGTTTGAACAAATTTGTGGCTGTGTATATTGGTCTAACCAGGATAGCAAGCAAAATTATATAAAACACACACTGTACCACCAGCTTATGTATTGTTTCACATGTTTGACTGAACTCTTCATGCCAGTATGTACTTTCATATACCCCAGATTCACATGTGAGTATTTCTCCCCTCTCTATGTAAGTAGTTTATACAGTTTAAATTCAATCCTCTCTGGTACTCTTAGAAATGAAACACCGTGATTTGAAAATGCTCATGAATATTAGGTTAATACAGATCAATTTGGGAGGAATGACTCATTTAAATTTCCTAATATACTGATATATAACATCTATTAGCAGTATTTCAAAAAATACATATACAATTCTATATGTAATCTTGTCTATTACTTTGAAATACTGCATGACTCTACAGTATATATTCACATGCTTTGCTTTATACCCATGAATAAATTATAATCAGTAACTTTATAGGTGTTTAAACTTAAGAACTGTTTAAGAAATTCTTAATGTATGCATCCAAAATTTTACCAAAATGAACATTTCTCTGTTTAAGAGGAATTTAAAATGCAAGTTTCTTCTATTTTTGTTCATTTTTTGAAATGCTTCTATTGAATTGTTATCTTAGTTAGCACAGTTGATAGAACCTAATAACAATCTATGCATGAATTTGTACAGGAGACAATCAAGAATCACCTAAAGTCACAATCCTATGAAGGTTTTCTTTAATTATTAGATCTGATCCATATTATCCAGCCATGGAATGTAAATAACCTCAAATACTGTCTTAATTCCAAGAAGAAGTTTTTACTTATGATAGAACCACAGAATCACGCAGAACATCACAAAATATCTGGATTAGAATCAAATAGCATTATTTCTTATTGTACAGTAGGCAGCATAAACTCCAATTTTACCACAGATGTTTTGCCACCAAAGTCCATGAGTAAGAAGCAAAGACTAGATAAAAACTGAATGAACAGTGGATTTGTGTTATGTCCTAGAAATTGTGAATATTGAAATATATCCAATCTTAAACTTATCTGATATTTGCTCTGGAGGAAAATATTATCATTATTATTCTTGTCATGATATAAATCTTTATTCTAGTCACCAAGAAACAAATTATGTATTACATGAACTTCTGTTATGTGATAATAATTGAAAAGATAGTTCAAAATTATGCCCCCAGGAAGTTAAAAATTCACGGAGAATTTTTTTCTCAGTCATTACTAACTTATCTTAGCCTGTTTGTAAAGAATCTTCTAGAGTTAACCATTCTTAGCTTCTGTTAAACTGCTTGCTTCTGTTATGCTCACTACCCTCACAACATTTCTGCTGCTGAGCAAGATGCCAGGACATGGCTTGCCTTAAAATACCCCATGTTTTGTATACCTAGGGCCATATCTTTGTCACTGAATACCTGGCTGTGGTCCCAGCTGGTTAGAATAAAGGCTTTAAATTAGCTATAAACTGTATCTGAATCATTATCTTTGGTAGGATACTCTTAATAGGAGTATACATTGTTTATAATATTTGTTTAGCTCATTTATACATATGTATGAATGTGAGTACACAATGGATTGTGATAAACATTTATTTCTTACTTGAGGTTATGGACAATAAAGCTTGAAATTCAATGCCTTTGAGTGATTAAACTGAAGAAAACACTAATGACTTAAAAAATTAAAGAAATAGAAGTCTAAAATATATTTTCCTTTTTTCAGTAAGACATGAGATAATTTTAAACACATAAGAAAATTTCATGAACAGACTATAGTTTAATGAATTTTATAAGCTTGAAAATGCTACATTTGTTTTTTTTTGCTTTCTCATAGAATTTATTGTGAGTCTATTATAATTACTAATCTTCAACATTCACTTGTGCAAAGGAGACTTATATCTACTCAAAGGCAATTCAAGTAACAAAAGTTTCAACTATTCCTTAATCCAACTTAACATTCATTTTCATTGCCTCTATTTGGTTTATCTCAAGGGGAAAACTGATAGTTCAGATTACTGATCTTCTAAATCCTTAAGAATGCAGGAATAACCTGGGTATACGCAGCTATGACACTTTGTATCATCTTCAAGGCAATAATTTCATTCACATTGCCACAGAGTCATGTTTTAATGATGTTAGTATTTTACTCACACAGTGTGTCTTAGTAAATCAAAATCATTCTCAATGAATAACTGCAAAAAAAGAAGAAACTCGAGGATGGTTACATGACGTTTGGAAGTAATTTATTGGTAGTATAGGATTAGAGGGAAACTAGTGTCAACATTTATTTATTTATTAAGCAACAAATGTCTTACCCATTTTTTTTTGCTAGTGAGATCTCTTGAGATGAGAGAGCCATAGTTTTTTCCAGAGTCATTAGGGATATTGCATAACGACTATAAATTACTTTTTCTCTGTATGAGAATAATTCTGTTAGCCCTACCACAAATCTCATACCTTAATTATATTCACTCTTATATTCACTCTCTGATTACCTTCTCTTGTCTCAGAGTCCCCATTACTTGTCTACTTTTTTTTCCCAAATGGCTTGCTTCCAGTATATTTATGCTGTTTGTGGAGGTAAAATGTTCCACACATGAGAAAAAAAATGTGTGATATTTATATTCCTTACTTTCCTTAGAGGAGCATTTATATAGTCCACAGAAAATGTAAATTAATTAAAAATACTCAGTTGCTGGTTGGGGAATGACTCATGAGCTCCTCGTGCACAAAGACTATTGACAATTAGTTACAAGTGTAGAAGCATGTCATTTTCTTCTGTGATGTAGTAACTGAAAAGTAGTAGCTAGCCCATATTCCAGTAAGCCACACCCCATCATTCCCATTCGAGCAACCATAATTAAAATCAGTGTGTCACTCAAGACAAATATGATATGCATTGTTTATATGTGGATATTAACTATTGTTAATGATAAGTAACCTACAATCCATAGAAAAACAGAGGTTATGTACAGAGTAAAGGACAAGAGGGGACAAATAGATTTTCCTAGGAAAGGGAAATAGAATAGCTAAGGATGGATTGGGGTGGGGTGACTGGAATGGGGGTATCAAGCAGAGAGAGTGTGCTGGCTAGTTTTACGTCAACTTGACAAATGCTAGTCATTACAGTAGAGGAACTTCAATTGAGAAAATGCCTCCATAATATTGGACTGTATGAAGGCTTGTAGGACATTTCCTTAGTGGTTGATGTTGGAGGACCCAGCCCATCATGAGTGATGTCATTCCTGCAAAGGTGATCCTGGGTTGTCTAAGAAGGCAGGATGAGCAGGCCATTAAGTGCAAGCCAATAAGCAGCATTTCTCCACGACTTCTGCATCAGTTCTGCCTCCAGTTGCCTGCTGTGTTTGAGTTTCTGTCCTGACTTCCTTTGACGATGAACACTGATGATGAAGCATAAGCTAAATAAATCCTTTCCTCCCAAAGTTGCATTGGTCATGGTCTTTCATCACAGCAAAAATAAGCCCAAGAGGAGGACAATGGAGGGAATGTAAGGAGAGACAGCTAAAATTTAGGACCATTTGAGGAGTAATATGAAAACCTAATATAGTAGAAGCTTCAAAAAACATATACATATACTAAGGCAATCTAAATGAAATCACCAAATTACGACAAGGCTCCAACTGGACATCTATTTTAAACCAAATGAAACTTTCAGTGATGGAATTGGGTTATACCTAATTGAGTTATTCCCCAAAGGGAACCCTCCAAAACCCAGGCTGTTGAAAATGATACAGGTTGCTCTCCACAAACTTACAACAAGGCCCTATTGCTGAATATAGCACCTACACAACTCATTAAGCACAGTGAAATCAAGCTAGTACCTCCATAAAGCCTTTACCCATACAAACTAGTGTTCTTGGTAACAGAAGGTATTCTGCAACCTACCAAAGCAGAAACATCAGCCCAGCTACAAACCCTCTCACTTACAATGATGTTGTGCCTGCAAGAAATGCTAGTGCAAAGCTGGCACAAACCTTGTGGGAGTAACCAACCAGTATCTGATACAATTTAAGGCCCACTCCATGAGATGGAACCCATACCTGATATAGTTTGGATGGCCAAGTACCTGAGACTAGATAGCTCAGGGATCTAGGAGAAAACCCTATACTACATTTCTGTTAAAGGAATGTAGGAAAAAAAGGAATGTAAAAATAAAATGACTCCTAATAATGCTATCTTATACTCATAGATCAGTGCCTTTCTCAGCCATCATTAGAGAAACTTCCTCCTGCAGCAGATGGGAACAATACAATGACCAGACAATATGGAGAGAGAGAGAGAGAGAGAGAGAGAGAGAGAGAGAGACTTTGGAACACTCATCACTAAATGGGATGTTTCCATCAAATCCCTCCCCTCAGACCTCAGGAAACCCTTCAAAAGTGGAGGCAGAAGAGCGTGAGAGCCAGAGATTATGAAGGACAGCAAAGAAAGAAACAAGGCTTTCTTGTAGCATGAATTTTAAAAGGTCTTATTAATAAAGTCAAACCTGGTGCCAGTTATTGGAGTGAATGCTGGAAGATCAGAGAAGCAGAGTAAGCCACAGCTTCCTCACCTCACCAGTTCCTCAGCTGATCCTGTTTCCTCAGACTGGAGCCTCTGGGTCCTCATCCAGAATGAATCTCAACTGAACTGTGCTGCTCAAAAGCCTAAAAGCTTAACCAGGCTCTAGTTCCTCGTCCTCACGCCTTAAATGTCTTTCTGCTTCTTGCCATCACTTCCTGACATTAAAGGCTCTGTTACCATGCCTAGCTGTTTCCAGTGTGACTTTGAACTCACAGAAATCTAGACAGATCTCTGCCTCTGGAATGCTAGGATTAATGGTGTGTGTGCCACCATTTTCTGGCCGCTATGTCTATCTAGTGGCTGTTCGATTCTCTAACCCTAGATAAGTTTATTAGGGTGCACAATATTTGGGGGAACGCAATGTCACCACACTTTCTAAACACAATAACTAATGTACATATGATCTCAGAGACTGGGGCTGCATGCCAGGGCCTGCATGGTTCTATATCAGATGGGGTTGTATAGTTGAAAGGAGAAGTGGACACATAATAAATCTCTAACCCAGAAGTTGTCTCCTATGGATAACCACTTGGAAATGAAATTTAATTTTCTCCAAGGGAGTTTGATTTGGGAATCATGATACTCTTAAGGATAGGCTGCCTGCTCAGTAGTAGATGGCCAACAGAAAACAAACACAACATATGACATCCTTTGAGGTTCTTTGTCTCATAATTTTAGGATGTTGTTTTTGTTTTTTCATGAGAAGGCTTTAGGTAAGTGATAAGAGCATGAGAAATCTGACTTAAAAAGTTAATGACTTGAAGGGCTTATCATTTGGTGTCATAATTGGGAGATAATGAAGATTAGGAAATTGGGTGTGATTAGAGGAACTAGTTTACAGATAGTGTCCCTTAGAATTATATATGTTGTTCCCAGACCCTTCTTTTTTAATAAATATTTTTATTTTATAATTAATTTAATTTTACATATCAGCCACGGAATCCCCTATCCTCCCTCCTCCCACCTTACCCCCCCAACCCACCCCCCATTCCCACCTCCTCCAAGTCAAGGCCTCCCCTGGGGTGTCAGCCCAGCCTGGTAGATTCAGTTGAGGCAGGCTAGTCCCCTCCTTCCTGCGCCAAGACTGAACAAAGTGTCTCAGCATAGAGACCAAGCCCTCTGGATAAGTGAGACAGTTGATGAATTTAAACTGTTTAGGAGGCCCCCAGGCAGTGGGACCTGGACCTGTCCTTGGTGCATGAGCTGGCTTTTTGGAACCTAGACCCTCTTGTCTTTCTCACCTTGGGATGAACAGTTTTTCTACCGTATATCCTTCTGTCAGAATGCATTACCTCACCAAGCCTAGAAGCAATGGAGGCAATAGACATTCACAGAAACTACTGAAACTGAGAGATAAAAATTCTACCCAGGGCTGGAGAGATGACTTAGTAAGGTGCTTGCTGTGTAAGTATAAAGAACTATGTTTGGATATCCAGGATCCAAATAAAATGACAGGTGTAGTGATAGGCACCAAACATGTTACTTATAACAATTCCTAATCCACTCAATTTTAGTGAGATAAATGTGGATTTCAAAATACAGTGTCAAAACTACACATGGCAAAGTTCCCCCTGTGAAAATGAGGGAAGCTTTACTCTCAGGTTTGTAATGACAATATATGGGAGCATTGGGACAGAAGAATCTGGAATTCAGGCCAGCATGGACTACTGAATGAAGTTGAAGACAGCATTAATTATACAGAAACTCTTAGTCAAAAAATGTTCCTCCATTGCTGGTTGGTTATACTGCTTGGCATTGGATTCTAAAGCCTGCACAGCTTTTTCTTGCTTTGTTTTCCAAACCTAATTCAATAAAAATAATTGTTTAGGCAAATCTAAACTGCAACTAGTTTTACACTCTTTCCAGGACCTTAACTCTCCTACTCTCCTGCAACTTACAGCAACCCCCTCTCACTCTCACCCCATACCTTACCCACATCCCATTCACCTGTTCTTCTCACTCTCATTCTCCAACCACACATACATCTGTCCTTTTCTCACTTGCCAAGTGCCCCACACCCAATCAGTCTACCTTTCTCACCTCTCCCACACCCAATCCATCTATCCTCATTGTCACCCCACCTTCCCCACACCCCATCATCTTCCCTTCCCCTTGCTCTCACCACCCCTATCTCCCAGCCATCTGCCCTTCTCTGCTCTCCTACCCTCTCTCCCACACCCAATCCATCTATCCTCATTATCACCCCACCTCCCACACACCCCATCTTCTTCCCTTCCCCTTGTTCTCACCACCCCTGTCTCCCAACCATCTGCCCTTCTCTTGCCTCCCACCTCCCCATACCCAATCCATTTACCCTTCTCCTCACGTTCACTCCTCATCTCCTCTGTATCCCACCTATTTTCACTTCTCTCCCACTCCCACCCCTCACTTCTAGTTATCCTAGTTTGAAAATTGTACAATATTTATCTAGAAAAGATTGGAGAAGGATCGCTTTGTTCAAAGTAATAAAACATGACTGATAGGTTTATTATTATGACCACAGAATACAAGTTGAAATTATATGGCATATCTTTTCGTCCACTCTCGAGCTAATTTATCATACTCCTTAAAATCCTTGCGGTAGACCCTCGCAATTTCTGGAACTAGAGGATCGTCTGGGTTTGGATCGCACAATAGAGAACAGATAGAAAGAAGAACTTTGGAAATTGTAAGTGCAGGTGACCACTGAGAATCCAATATATCTAGACAGATGCTTCCATTTTTGCTAATATTTGGATGGTAGATTTTAGTAATAAATGAAATTTTGGGGGGCTTGAAGGGATAATTGGTTGGAAAGTGAATGGTCAAGAAGAAGACCCCTCCCTGATAGGGGCTGTCGTCGGGCCCCATTATGGTCGCTTGCCAGTGAAACATATTTTCTGCCACAGGACCTGCAGAACACTGGGCCGGAGGATCTTGAGACATGGCAAGGAACTCCTTGTGGATTCGTTTAAGGGCCATTGCCTCCAAACTAGGACGAAACATCTCCTTCAATGGGTATGGCAACTGGTAGATGGCGCTATTGAACCTAGAGTATAGAGAGAGAGAGAAGAGGATATATGATTAGGCTGAGGGTTACGTCAAGTTATTAAGGCATAATTCAGAGATGGATGAGGCAGATAGAGCCAAGGGCTAGTGGCATTAGCTCCTCAACTATACCTGAAGATCTTCAAAAACTCATGTAGCTTTGGGTCAGGATCTGGAGAATTCTCTGTAGTTGCTCGGAGGCTCTGATGCGGGAAGGCTGAACAGCTGCTAGGAGGCCAACAACGACAAAGGCTAGGAGACACAGCTCTCGGGAAGGGCCAATAACTCCAGCAGCCGGCTGCTGGCGCTATCGTGGGTAAGCGCCTTGAATGTCTGGGTAGCTTCTAAGGAGTATTCTGTGAGGTCACAGAGAACGTAATGACAAGTGATGGGCACATGGGGTCAATGTGGCGTCAACATCGGGGTCAGCTTGGCGTCAACATAGGGTAATGTGGGTGGAGCATGGAGTCAACATGGGGTCAACATGAGGTCAGCAAGCATATTAACTTTAGAACAATCTGCTAGAGGAGCATGAGAGTAAGGGAAAAATGACTGAAGCTGGCAGTGCCTCAGGGCCTCACTTAGCAGTTGCTCTTTGAGCTAATAAGTAGAGTCACAGTGAACCTCTTCTACTCATTCACAATAAATCAGTCAATTCCCCTCTATTCATTACAATGACTTTGCTGTAATTTTTATTTATTTATTTTTTTTGGTTTTTTCGAGACAGGGTTTCTCTGTGTAGCTTTGCGCCTTTCCTGGAGCTCACTTGGTAGCCCAGGCTGGCCTCGAACTCACAGAGATCCGCCTGCCTCTGCCTCCCGAGTGCTGGGATTAAAGGCGTGCGCCACCAATGCCCGGCAATTTTTATATTTTTAAATTGAACACACTACAGCCATTAATTTTACATATTTCCTAAGGATGATATTCTCTAGTGTAAACAACTTTAGAAAATTTAATATCGAGGTAACCCTTTTAAAAGTTATATTAGTTATATTTTTATAAAATTTAATGTGAAAGTCTTTAAAAATTCAACTATGAAGTTAAAACATAAGTTTTGATTAAATTCTGACAGCAAATGGGTAAAAAAATAATAATCCATTGTTATTGCTAGCATTGAGAAGCAATCAACCTAATGCCAATATAGTAGTTATACCTAATGTAATAATATAATTCTGTATCTGTAGGACAATTTCCTTGAATGGTTAATATTGCTCTTAATTTTTAAAAAGTCCTCTTGTAAATAATCTACTCTAGAGCCAGGCGTTGGTGGCGCACGCCTTTAATCCCAGCACTCGGGAGGCAGAGGCAGGCGGATCTCTGTGAGTTCGAGGCCAGCCTGGACTACCAAGTGAGCTCCAGGAAAGGTGCAAAGCTACACAGAGAAACTCTGTCTCGAAAAACAAACAAAAGAAAATCTACTCTAGGGCATATTTGTCTATTTATTACTCTTGAGTCTGGCATATTCCCATAACTGTCTGAATGTTTTCCACTGGTACTTAAGAAGAGTGCATTTCAAACCCTTTATTTCTCAGTCTCAAGCACATTGACATTGATAATGAACTCAGACAATTTGGAAATGAGGAAGAGGAAAATGAGACAAGAAAGTAGATTCATTTTTGTATTTGGAAAAGTTTTAAGAAGTTCAAACAAACACTTGATGCCTTACAATAAGGGTATACTTACTCTCCATAAGTAAGCTGCATGAACTTACTTTCATTTACAGAACCTTTTTTGTTTGGAAGCAGGGATGTATGGAGAAGCTGACAAGTCTTTGTAAACAAACAATGATTTATTTACTAAAAAGAGGAGTGAAGAAATGGGAAGGTAGGGGACACACTGTAGTTTTCTTTCTTTTTACTCTTTTTTTTATGTTTCCCTGACTTCCTGGCCTGAAACTCACCATGTATGTAGACCAGGCTGGCCTAGATGCCATAGAGATACATCTGCCACTGCCTCTAATAAAATAATTGATTCTTATTTCTAATTAAGATATTCTATGTGTATGTTTATATGTGTGTTAACCACTCAAATCATTGTTGAGTAAAAATATTAATGTGAAAGGTTATACAGAATTGCTCTTTCTTATGTACTTTTTCTATCCCCTTTTTTCTTTCTCTTCCTCCTCTTCTATCTTGTGTTAGTGCTGCTGTGCCAAAGTACCACAAAATGGATGACTAAAAAAAAAACAAATTTAGTTTCTCACAGCTGTCGAGGTTGAATGTTGAAATCAAATTGTTGGCAGGCATATAGTGCTTCTGAAGACAATGAAAGAATCTATAATCACCTCTCCCTAGGTTTGTAGTGTTTATGATGTCATTTTGTTTTGCTTTGTTTTTCTACTTTCAAGTGAGCAAACCCAGGGTCGATATTTTTCAGGCAAAGGCTGTACCATTGAGCCCAACCTCACATTTTCCATAGCTTCTGCTGTTCTCTGCATCCCTGATTGTGTTCTTAAAGTCACTGCTCCTTTTTGTTGAAGAATGCACATGTTGTAACTGAGTTCAATTAGAAAGTTTTGCTGCCTTCCAAATCCCTGAAGTCTACAGCTCTTCCTTTATTTTTTCCTGTTTCTGTACTCTGTAGTTCAATATTGCAGAGCTTTTTTCTGATATTAAAACAATCTTGAAAACTTTGATCAATTTTCATTGTGTCAAGAAAATCCACACTACTATACAACAAGATTATCTATGGAAATTCACTGAATTGCCTTTATCTCTGTTTCTTGCTGTGAGTGCTGTTCACAACTTCATCCCTATGTCACAACCTTAATCTTTTAATCTTTTCCTGAAAGTTAATGTGTCTATGTGAAGATGCTCCTAAAGTTTAGAATAAGATTATTTCTCCATAAAAGCATAGTAAGCTAAAAAAATCAATGTTTAAAAATACATTGGATATACTTACCTACCAATCAAATTATTATAGCTTGGCAAGATTGTGCACTGTAGGATATTGATTTTTACCTTATATTCATATGGCTAACTGAAAATTTACTGGTGTCAACTGCTCACCATCTTGATAATGTCATGTCATACATTCCTAGATTATAAATGATTAAATGAAAAAATAATGAATGATTTCTGAGTGCACATTCCTTCCACTCCATCATATATTTGAAAAATTGTAAGTTGAACTACATCATCTAGTATTGTCTATATTGAACCCTGTTTGTATAGTATGTAGCTTGTTTAGATAGCTAATATCTATTAATCATCAATTTCCTTGGGTTTTCCTTGATGTTATTGTGAACAAAAATGTATGGAAGGAAAGTGTACTTTACCATGAAGCTACTACAAAGCAGACTAACTGATTAGAACTTTCTTTATTAAGAAATATTTTATTCATTTTACATACCAATCTCAGACCCCCCTCTTCCCTCTTTATGCCTCTCCAGCCTCCCACCCAGTCTACCCCCTATTCCCTCCTACAAGGAGGTAAGGCCTCCTTCAGGGAGTCAGCAGAGCCTGGTACATTCAGTAGAGGCAGGTCCAAGCCCCTCCCCCTGGCTCAGGGCTGTGCTGTACAAGGTGTCCTCTATCATAGGTAGTGGGCTCCAAAAAGCCAGCTCATGTACCAGGGATGGATCCTAATCCTACTGCCAGGGGGCCCCTTAAGCAGACATACAATGGTTGTGGAAATGTTAGAACTTTTCCAGTCCAGAAAGAACCTAACTATAATTTATCTTAGGCAATCTTTAGTCCTCTTAATAGTCATTCCTTGACCACCTCTGTATGTGACTCAATACTCCTGTAGTTATAAAGTGAAAGCTTTTAGAATGTATTCACTGAACAGACAACCAGATTTCACCCACCAAAAGGCTAAGGATGTCATCAAACAACATCTGAGGCTTATCTTACTGCTCTGCTGTAAACCATCTACTGAATATTTACACAAATTCATTTGAAGTTAATTTATGGTTTTCATTGTTCTGTTACTACAAAACTTCATGAAACTGTTATTACGTTGAAAATGGATTTGGGGAAATTTGAAATTGTTTTCATACATCATGGTTGTTCATATTTTATTCTAGAATAAAGTATCTTTAATCCCTTGGAAGATAAAACATATTTTGTTGTTGTTGTTCATTGAAATTATCTAACAGCTCTTTGCATAATTACTTTATCTTTCAAATTTTGTTAGAATTATTGAGGAAAAATAAGACTTCACATTCTATACATTGTTTGGAAATCAGGCTAAACCAACTAGTTAATCACAAGAGTTATTTTCTTTCTAATAACATAAGGCAAAGTAATTGTTTTGCCAATTTGCTTAAAGAAAAGGGATCACATTTCCACCAACTTTCTACATTTACATCTCAGGCTTTTTAGAAAGAATTGTTAGCACTATATTACTACCAATATTCAATCCGTGAATTCCTTGCTATTTATTTTCTTCTGAGCCACCATCAATGTAACATTAAACATGTATGCTTCCATCAATCATTAGATTAATGAAATATATGTTCCTTATTCTTACATGTCCCTCAATATTTTTCCAATTTCTGCACACTAACCAATTCTAAAGTAACTCTCACAATTTAAGATAGATAAATGGTAAACAGAAATGGATTGATTGTGCTAACAGTTAAATATAATCAGGTTAGAGGTAGATACTTTTCCTCATTTTTGTGCCTATTTTTTTTTAGGATTTTCTTTTCAGTCCATTTTCATGGGAGAAAGTTAACAAAAAAAAGAGTGAAAATCAAACAGCAATGAGAAAAAAGTGCCTAACTGCTCACTCATTCAATGCATATACAAAGGAAATTAAAATAAATTACACTTTTCTTTTTGATTCTTGAATTAAACATTTTAAGTAATGTATGTTTTCCCCCATTGAAATGATATTCTCTGCAGGCAAAATTCTACATTAACTCTAAGAGAAATGCAGTTACGCATATTTAGCTGAAGGCAGAGTTTATCCATATGAAATATATTCATTGAATATAACACATTTCTATAACATATGTTCTAAAATTTGCAAGATAGTTATGCCCATGTTAATTTGATTGACCACAAACTTTAAAAATAGCCATAAGCACATTGGATGCAATTATAATGTTTCCTTTTTATAGTTCAATCATTCATCGAAATGTGTTGATAATAATATAGTGTATATCACCAGAAAGTATATCACCAAAGTCTAAACAATATTAGTTCAGCACTAAAGAAAAGAGTTTTCAGAAAACACTATTTTCTAATTTTTACACTATTTAAAACTATTGTTTGTTCTTCTGTAAGTTATTTCCTTTTTATATCCATTAGGTGGGGATTTTGTGTAATAAGAATTGTCAATTATCTAGCCTGAGAGGATTTTCATGTAAAATTGATATTACAAACCAACATAATTATAATTTTAAAAATATTTGGAGAGATAACTAAACAGTTATGAGCATTTGGTGCTCTTCCAGAATACCCAAGTTCAATTCCTAGCACCCACATGATGGCTCACAACTCTCTGTGACTCCAGTTCCAGGGCATCTGATACCCTTTTCTGACCTCAATGGACAGTAGCATGCAAGCGGTGCACATATATACATTCAAACACACATAAACATAAAATAAAAAATTTTCAAAGTTTTAATAAAGGATATATGTATTTAGAAGAAAATTAAACATGCTATTTAATCAACAGCAGACAATAACATAGTATTAATAAATGTTTAGCTTATAATCATGGACATTTACACTTCTATAGTATCAATAATTTATGTTTAGTGTGTGTTCTGTTCCTCTTTTAAGAATATTCTTAGTTAGTTATTATTGCTTTGAAATTTACCACCAAACTCATAGCATTTAGTTTTAATCCCTACAGTATTGAGTAGTAAGGTCTGTTGAATATAATTAGGCTATCGGTATCACTGCTCTAATGAATGGACTAAGCCTATTACTAAATGAATTGTTTAGTTATCTCAGGAATATGTTAGTTCTGTCAGTGTTCATTCACATTTAGGCTTCTCTCAAGAGTACCAATTTTCCATGTGATACTTCCTGCTATGTTTGGATACAGCAGAAATGTTTTGTCACTTGCAGCCTCTCAGGATTTGCCTTTTCCACTTTTAGAACCATACACAAAATAAACTTATCATTGACTTATATCCATGTACTGGATAAATTACCTATTATGTGAGAGAATAATAACTAATATGATAGTGACTATTTATTGTCAACTTGACTGGATACAGTATCACCTAGTTGGAGTAAGAAAACTACTATAACCTTTAGAGGATATATATATATATATATATATATATATATATATATATATATATGCTGTGGATATCATTCTGTATAAATAAAATGCTGATTGGCCAGTAGCCAGGCAGGAAGTATAGACAGGACAAGCAGAGAAGAGAATTCTGGGAAGTGGAAGGCTGAAGCAGAGAGACACTGCCAGCTGCCATGATGAGAAGCAACATGTTAAGATACTGGTAAGCCACAAGCCATGTGGTAACTTATAGATTAATAGAAATAGGTTAATTTAAGATATAAAAACAGTTAGCAAGAAGCCTGCCAGGACCATACAGTTTATAAGTAATATAAGCGTCTGAGTGACTATTTTATATGTGGGTTGTGGGACTGCGGGGGCTTGGTGGGACCTGGAGAGAAGCTCTCCAGCAACCCTCTCTCCATCTCTCCAGCCCCCTGCTCAAATACTGACTCATTATTCCATTTTATAAAGTTAATTTCATTTACTCTTCTCACACACAAATATTGTAAGTTGCTATGACACACAACTTAAATTCATATAAAATGTTAACAGATAATGCATTCTAAAATTGGTCATATATTTTCTAAAGCTTTATTCCACTTTATATGTATGAGAGCTTTACTTGCATATGTAGCACAGATACTAATTGCTCTTAATAATAAAATCCCAGAGCCGGATATCAGGGTAAATGCTGAAAGATCAGTTAAGGAGCCAGCCACTAGAAAGACTTCTTACCTCTATGGAATCCTCAGCCTGAAAGGGGCCAAGCTCCTGTTTCCACCTTGCCTTATCACTTCCTCTCTTTGCACAGCCATATCACTTTCTGTTTCCTCCTCCCAAGTGTTGAGATTAAAGGTGTGTGCCACCACTGCCTGGCCTCTTGTGGCTAGCTCAGCACTCTGATCTTCAGGCAAGATTTATTTGTTAAAACACAAACAAAATATCACTGCATGCATTTACACACACACACACACACACACACACACACACGCATGCACACACATACACACACACACACACACACACACACACACACACACACACACATACACACACCTGATGCCCAGAGAGGTCAGAAAAGGATGTTGGATTCTCTGGGACTGGAGTTAAGAATGGTTATGAATTACATTGTGTTTGCTTGGTACCAATCCTGGGTCCTCTGCAAAAGCAGAGAGTACTTTTAACCCCAAAACATTTCTCTAGCACCAAGCTCAAATACTAAAAATGCAAGCACATTTTTCTTTTCTTAGAAAAAGAGACAGAGTTGGATTTTCCAGTCAATGCACTATGTTGAATGATATTTGTTCTTATTTCTCTTCTGTGACTGATATAAAGCATCCTGACCAAAATCAACTTAGAGAAAAAATGGTTTATTTTAGCTTATACTTTCAGATCTCAATCAATTACTGATGAAAACTGAGGCAGGAATTCAAGTAAGAACTAGAAGCACACACTGTAGAGTTGAGCTGCTTGCTAGTTCACTAACAGATTCATGATTAGCTTGATTTCTTATACAGTGCAAAACCACCTTCCCAGGGAATGGTGCCACCTACAGTGCCTTAGACTTTCCTCTTTCAAATAATCTGATAGAAAATTCCTCCCATCAGTGTCCAGCATTTTTCTTTAAGTCTGAACCTTAGCTTGTTCTCATTAGTCTACAGAGGAAAGATAACTATCTATTTTCTAAGTTTCAAAATAAATCTAGTTAGTAGTGTGAATAACAAGATATTAAAATTTTGATTAAGAATATTTGGTATACATTTTGAAAATTTTAGAAATAAAATAGATGTTCTGAATTGTTTTAGTTATACTGCCTATATTACAGGGAAAATATGCTACAATAATTTAGAATTCAAAATGGACTTCTAAGACTGTAGAAAACCCTTTTTTTTCTTCAGGCTTCTACTATCTATCTGAAGGTTATTGAGTTTGTTCATAACTCTTTTTACAAGCTGTTGTTACATGCAACAGCTACTGATTCACAAATTATCCTGTCTATTTCTACAGTTATCTACTGCTAATAATCAATTGTTATTTTTCATTTCTAAGAGGGTACAAAAGTAGGTTGATATTAATATGTATATATATATATATATAGGAACAAAACTGTTTAAATGGGATGACCATTGTATAAAGCTCACAGGTAATCAGAAAGTTGTTTCATCATTGATTGAGATTAGAAATATAAAGCTGTAGTAGAGCTTCCAGAAGTAAGCAGTTTAACAGAAGCTAAGATAAGTTAGCTAAGAAATCCTGGCCTTTGGTTCCTATAATGTGAGTGGGTAATTGCCAGTGGGATTATCCATCACAGAGATCACATTCTAGTTAAATGTGAAATGGTCCCAGCAAGAATACAAGATGGAAGAACCTCTGCACTATCTAGCCCCATCACAGAAAGAAGATAATAATTCCATGTGCTTTTATGAGAAAATATTATGCGATTTTTACAAAAACCTCATTTTTTTCTATTTAAAAATGAATTCATTCTTTGACTAGATTATGCATACATATAATGGACTCTGAACATATTCACATGCTCTATTTCCCCCATTCTTGTCCATCTTCTTTTCTTTCTACAAGTCTGTTTTCAATTTTCCTGTCTCTAGCTTCATTTTATTTTTGTTTCTAAAATGAATAAGTTTAACAAGCCCTGAGCATGACCATGAGTGTGGGCCATCCATTGGAACATGTATGACTCACCAATAGCTAGATCAGTGAAGACAATAACTGTCTCCCCTGGCGTTCTTCAACAGCCAATAGTTTCCCTGTGTGGGGCAGGTCACCATAATATCATCAACCATCCATGACTGGATTTTGAGAGACTCATTTAGGTGCAGGCTCATTGTAGGCAACCAGCACTGTTGTGAGTTTATGATTGCAAGGACCATATCATGCCCAGAAGACAGCAATTAACAGTCCTTCTCCTCATCATCCAGCTCTTATATTCCTTCTGTTTTATCTTCCGTGGTATTTCCTGAGCCTTGAAAGAGATGACACAGATCTTTCATTTATTTCTCTCTACTCAGAAGTTACTTTTTCTCAGCATTTTGCTTAGCCATGAGTCTACATTAACTACTCTCTAGTGCAAAATGGAAGCATATCTGGTCAAAGCTGATATCAGCAGTTGTTTGTGGCTATAAACATAAACACATAGAAGGCTGTCCATCAAACCAAATCATAATATCAAGAGGTTCCCCTGGAGCCTATGACCCTCACAGACATGGATTTCTGGCCAGGTTTAGAGTCCCAGACATGGATTCCCTTTTGTGGAGTAGGCTTAAAATCCAATCAGAAAGAAAATGGTTACCTCTAATGTGGTGATATTTTTATTTGTGCTCTAACAAGTAAAACTTGCCTGGGGATCAGAGGAAAGAGCCAGCCACTATATTAGACACAGAGGCTAGGCAGTGGTAGCACACACCTTTAATCCTAGCATTTAGGAGGCAGAGATTCATTGGGATCTCTCTGAGTTCAAGGCCACACTGGGAACAGAGCCAGGAGTGATGATAAATGCCTTTAATCCCAGCACCAGTTAAACATAGAGGTCTGGAGGTCTGTACAGACAAACAGGAAGTGATAGAGCTGGGTGGAAAGAGGAAGTGGTGTATCTGGGCAGAGAGAGGAAGTAAGATGGCAGGGCACAGAAAGGTGTATATAAGGCATGAGTGTACAGGAAGCAGCTCTCTCCTGGGCTGAGGATTTCCTAGTGGTAAGAACTTGTGGCTGGATTTTTCTATCCCTCTGATCTTTCAGCTTTCACCCTAATATCTGGCTCCAGTTTTTTTTTTTATCAATAATACTGTTTAGCAATTGTGTTACATTCTAGTAAGAGTAATGTCACAAAAATCACCTTTGAGCACATTTTCCCTGCCAGGTCAACATTGAAACATGTTGGTTAAGGCCAAGGATGCTTTTTTTTAACTCATTTGCTTGCAAAGCATCTTTGGGAACTCTGAAAGCTAAGAATTAGAGATTAAATATCTAGTGAGGTTCTAGCACAATTTCTCTGTGTCTTATATACAAAGTATATAGTATCTTCAGCAATAGCATTGTATAATCTAGGGATTGTGGGCAACCATGAGCAATGGCAACAGTGAATGTTATTTTGGAGAGACTATGGAGCCTTTTTGACAAACAGCTCATAAGGAAATATCCTACAGTAGTCTTTGGATTTTTTTCTTTGTCCACCATTGGCTTCTGGTATATGAATTATCTACCCATGAAGGGACCTCCACTTAAACTTCATATATATTTATTCTTTGAGAATACCATACATGTATATAATACATTCTGATAATATCCAACTCCCTCTGCCCCCATCCAACTCTTGCTTGACTCACCCACACACATCTTCCTCCCAACTTAATGTCTTCTCCTATTTTTTCCTTTGGTTTCAGCTAAAACACTGAGTTCAATTAGTGCTGTCAACACATGCATGCATGTCGGTTCATTTGTTGGTTCCTAGGTAATCCATGAGGGGACACAGTTCTGAAAAACACGGATACTTTCTTCCCCATTAATTGCCAATACTGCCTCAGGCAGTAGTGGTGTCTGGGAGGCTTATCTCCCCATCATGCTGGAGTTTTTGCAGGTCTTGTGTAGACAACCACAGTTACTTTGAGTTCATGAATGCAATAGTTTTACGTCCTGAAGACAGTATTTTTATAACAATCCATCTTGGCCTCTGGCTCTTGCCACCTTTCCACTTCCTTTGCCATTGTAATTTCCTGAGCCTTGAGGGAAGGGCATGTGACATGGATATCCCATTTGGAGCTGAGCACTCCACAGACATTTATTAGTTGCATGTTAACACCTGTAAATCCCTTTATTAATTGTCATCCAATGTAAAAAGAAGGTTCTCTGATAAGATTTGATAATTGGACTAGTGTATAGTTATAAGAATATATATGTAGAAGGAAGTTTAATATATATTCACATATTAAAATAAAAATAATAGATTCTCCTCTAAGATTTATGACCTCCTCAGTCATTATTTCTTGTCCAGGTTTACTACTATGCTTCTACAGAGTAAACCTAGAATGTATTCAGAAAGTGGTTGATTATCCTCATAACAATTCATGGTGCTATTGTACCACTGGGCATATGTTACAAGTTCTAGTTTCTCAACCCAACCAAAACACTTTCGTATGCTCTTGTATCTATAGATACTATAAAGTCATTCCAGAGTTTCTGGGATATTCCAAATACCTCATTTTTATAACTTCGTCTTCCTGAGGGTAATAGCATTATTTAGATAAGATAGACACAAATTTATAGACAGCATGAAATAATGGATTGAGATTAAAGGTGTTAATCTGAAGTCTTTAACATGATTATTATGACATCATTTGACTTTATTGTAACATGTCTTTTTTTTTTTTTATCCACTGTGGTTAATGAAACTGAACATTGCAGCCAGGTGGCTTGTTCTAATCTTAGATTTTCCACTGACTAGCTCTGAGAATATGAATAAATTACTTAAACTGTCCATGCTTCAATTCTCTTCATCTGCAAAGTATTAGGAATAAATCTCTCTTATTATTTGGAGGATATTATTAGTTTATATGAAAACTACTACAGACGATATGCAGTCTCTAATAAGTGTTATATAATATTCAATATTATATAAAAATAAAAATGTCATATTCTCTGAATGATCTAGAAAAAGTATTGATAAAATTATTTTCTATGAGAGTAGAACATGTTTATTGGGTTTGTCAAGACAATAACAAAAATAGTTGTGCTATATCCTTCATAATGTTGCCTCAAATATACTATTCCAAGTCCAGGTATCAGAAGAAGTATACCAACTTAAAAATGTAAAGCAATTATTGGATACAAATCTAAAAATCACTCTTAGTGATTTAATAAAGTATTATGAACCTGATTTATAAAGTGATTAAAAATTTAGTTAGTATATACATGTTATTTGTTACTATTTTCCTATTACAAATTTTTATACTCAGTAATAACTCTATAATTCAAGGCAAAGTTTTACCTTTCTGACAAAGCAAGTGTTTACTATATATCTTTTGAAAATTACTAAAATTCTCTTGAATGTGGAGATAAAATGTGCTATGGTATGAAATAATAGAAAGTGAAAACAATAACTGATATAGAGTAAATTTTCAATAGAAAGTATAACAAAGACTTTTTTGATACATAGAGAAGAAGAGACATGAGATATATTACTTCTTATTTAAAGAAAAAATGATTGAGAAAAATTGTGATTTTTTAGATTTTTATCAAATAATTGCTTCTTATTTGTAGGTTAGCCTGTAGCTGCCTTCTCTGATATTTGAACTTATAATAGTATATTTGGAAGAAGGTTTTACAGCATATTGCTGCTATCAGTGAATCTATTTTTAAAGTAGATTCTTAATAACAAGATTAATGTGTCTTACTTAAACAATCATGGAATAGACTTTTTTTTCCTGACTTCACATCCTGTAAATACAAAAAGAACTGGCTGTGAGAAAGTGATAGTGGACATGGTTAATATTATCTTAAATTGTTTTGGTCTGTAGTCTACAAGCACTAGGTTGCAAGTATAAGTTATGAATATTTCAGTTTTCTTATACAGGATGTTTTAGAGTAAGGTGTGAACATGAAATAAGGTCTACCACTTGATTGAGAATGACACAGAGTAAATATATATCTATGAGACATAGTTTGTTCCAGAAAACTGGCACCTGGAAACATCTTACAGGAATTTAAAATGTTGTTCAATATTTCCCTAGAATAATATGATTTGAATTCATAGTTCATTTTGCTGATTTATACTTAGAAGATACATCTGGAACAAGGAAATCAGAAGATTGTAAAAGAACTTTAAGCTTTATGATTAGTCAATCATAAAACCACTATACTACCAATTCATCTCATTAAGCATATCAGCTGCTTGTTTGATGAATTATCACTGTTAGAGAAAAATAAAGACTTATATGATTTGAGTTGTAAACTAGCTCTAAAGTTCTTTGAAAAATAAAATTATGATATGTTATTTAATAATTGAGGCCTATACTAATGTGTGACACTATTCCTGGTGCTATGTGAACAAACTACTTAACCCAGATAGGAACCAATGACAGACCAAGCTAAGGATACCAGAAAAATCCCACTTGGTGAACCAGGGTTTGTTGGAATTACTTATAGGAATACGTAGTTTCTCAAAGGAGCAGAAAGACTCACAGATAGCCACATCACAAAACACCCACTCCAGCAGGGATGACAGCTTACAAAAGCTGGAACCCTAGAGTGTACTGCAAAGCCTGGAGGAAACTCAACAATTTGGAGTCCTTTTTTCTAGGTAATTCAGTGGGTCTAAGCCTCTTCTTGATTAGTCTCTACTTCTTTCAGATGTTTAGCTTGTCTGAGAGCTCAGGAAATGAGGGAACCTACTGAATCTGCTCATTATCAGGGACCTCATGAAGCCATTGTATTCTTTATTTTTTGAGCTTAATGTGCTTCTGAAGGAATGTTTCACCTCCCTTCGAACACACTATTGTTTCATCTTCCTGTAAACACCATATGTATTAGTGAGCTTCCTTCCAAAGGAAGATTTTAATCAAAGAGGAAACTGCTTTACAACTAACATCAACATTTTTATCTCTATCAATTATATGCACTTGTAAATGTTTTTTGATAACATTGGTTCACATTTATCAAAGGGCTCTAGAATTTATCCTTCCTAAAAATAGAATCTTAAATTTGTAATGGTCTTTTATCTTTATAAAATGTGTTGTGTTAGCAGGAGAGCTGCCATAAGTTTCATAGTATGCAGAAAGTACAAAGCCAGAAAAAAAAATGCCATTTTCTATCTTAATCTGGATTGACAAAGTACTGATAGTTACATGCTTATCACAGTACCTAAGACATGAGAAATAATAAGTGTTATTTGTAGAATTACTACACTGACTACTAGACAAAACGTATTTAAATCCAGAGAGAAGATGTGCCAGAAGAGATGACACAAACATGTGAAACTAAAAAAGGATGCACAATGACTTTAAAAGCAGAAATATGCTGTAGAATAATCCTTTTGTATGCTGTGCAGGCTTGTCACTGTGATTGGTTCAATAAAGAAGCTGACTGGCCAATAGCTGAACAGGATAAAGTTAATCAGGAGAGCCAAACTGAGAATGATGAGAAGAAGTTTGGAGTCAGAGGAGTCACCAGGAGAGGTGGAGGGAACAAAACATGCTGGAGGACAGGTAAAGCCACAAGACACATGGGAAAGCATAGATCAGAAATGTGGGTTAAATTAAAATATTAGTGTTAGCTAGTAACAAGCCTGAGCTATTGACTGAGCATTTATAATTAATATAAGCCTTTGAGTGGTTACTTGGGAGCAGCTTGTGGGATAGGAAAACTCAACCTACATATGGCATTCCAACATGTGGCCAGAATTTCCACATAAGACCTTAGAAAGCTTAAAAAGGCTTCTAAACACACACACACACACACACACACACACACACACACACACATGAACCCAAGTACAGCTTCCTAGTCTCATGCCTCTCATACCAGCCACAATACAGAGCATCTCTTGAAACCTGACAGCACACCATGAGCTACACTGCATTGTGGCTTCCCACAGTATCTCACATGGGCCACGGTACAGAGAGGCATCTCCTAGCCGCTGCCTTCGGACTTGAAGTGTCAGCGCGAGCTGCCAGGAGGATGTGTGGGAGTTTTGGGGTTTTGCTCACACAGACAAAAAAGGTTATAGATATATAGTAAGGACAGATCCAGACAAAAAATTCTGTAAATGGATTACAGTTTGTTTAAAAATGTACAAAGGCTTGGGAGCAAAAAGAAAAGAGGAATAGACAGTCATATATATATATTTAAAATAGTAGAGGAAGGTCCTTAAAGGGAGAATAAAGTAATATTAAAAAAATAACCTATGTAATGATGAAAAATACACAGAGAGTCTGGATCCTATATGTTATTGTGTTGTCTTTATATTTTTTCCTGTTAAGAGACACTGGATTATAAAGGGTACTAGATTAATCTAACCTAGATATTTTAAAAACATCTCGACTTCAAACTTTAGGTCAAAGACATTTTACTTTGGGGATGAGGTTATGCTTTTATTTCCACAGAGAATGAGATGCTGTGGATTCATTCAAGGTTAAAGATGATCAGGTTTGATCAAGGAAAACTCCCAGAAATCCCAACTACAGACATAAAAAAAATAAACCTAAAAGAACTACAAGACATGTGATGTATATTTTACCCGCTCAAACACATAACAAAAACTTATCTTTGACTGACTTGTATACAATGCACAGTCTATACTGGGATTAATGCAGATATGTATGTTACCTTTAAAAGTTTATGTATTTTCAGAACAAGGGGACCAGACACCAGTAAAAATGGATGGCCCAGGTGTCCAGCATTGAGAACAGCTTCAAACCTGCTGACTGAGATCATCCAGCCTCACAAACTATTCCAGCCAAGATCTAACAATTATCCTGATTTTCTCAAGGTAACCCAAAAGATTACCAGCATCTGCCAACAGAAATATAGTGAAAAACGATGTGAAATGCCATCTTCTACAACAGTAGATCTCAACTCGCTAATGTTTCTTTAATATAGTTTCTGAAGTTGTGGTGACCTCAACCATAAAATTATTTTGTTGCTACTTTATAACTGTAATTTTGCTACTGTTACTACTAATAATGTAAATATCTGATCTGCAGGATATCTGATATGTGATGGTAGTTGCATCCCACAGGTTGAGAACCTCTGTTCTACACACAACACAACCATGGCACTGGTGAACTCCTTATAACATTTATTTGCTTTCATTGAGCTTACATAAGTTGGCCTGGTCAACAGTTATAAATGTGAGAGAGGCATATGGTCCCCTGCCAAATACTGTTAAACAATCAGCAACTGACAGATTCTGGAGATGGGTAGGCATATTATTCAGTTGTGTAGACATTATTGAGCTTACTAGGCTCCAATGTACAACTGCAAACTCATGCTTACACAGCTGGCCCTTATTAAACTCAGCAGGATGCACACACACACACACACACACACACACACACACACACACAAAGTCATGAATATGGGAAAGAGATCTCAAGGGAAGAAGAAGTGCTGGCAGGGATGGGAGAAAGATGACAATATTTAGGGCATGAATTATTACAAACATGTATGAAATTGTCAAATAAAAAAGTAATAAAAATGATCAACACAGATACTCGCTTATGTATTTTGAATACAACAGCACAAATTCTAAACAGAATTCATAACTTGTGTGTTTATAGAAGACTTTTCTAAAATAAATACAACATAGTTTTTACTTTTAGGATTATCTTAAAAATTCTTTGTAATTTTCTTTCAAAACAAATGTTGGGATGTGATGAGAATCATTTCTGTAAGAGTTCACATCTCTTAGCCAAGTACACATCTAATTCTCGCATGCAGGAGGCTGAGGCAGGAGGATTTCTATGAGTCTGAGGTGAGCTTGTGCTACATAATGAGTTCCAAGTGAGTCAATGTTACCATGTGTAATACTGTCATATTATAACTTCACTTCAGAACATTATCCCTGCTCACACCTTTTCTTGTGGTAGATGCCTCTACATTCATGGAAAGGTAGGAGCCCCTTAATATATCTAAGGCAAACAATGACAAAAGCAACAAGAAAAGCTGTGGAGTTTGTTGAAACAGAATCAGTGCATCTCAATTAAGTTTTTACCATAATCTAGCCATGTCAAAACTCTTCAATTTTAAATTGGATTTAACTTAAATGCTAACTGATTTATATATGCATTTTCTAATAAAATTGATAATTTCACTCTACCAGGAAATATTTAAATCATAAATTATTGAATTTAATACATAATATATAAAGCAACATTGTTGTTAGAAAGCTAGACAAATATGCAGTTAAAAATAAAAGCAAGATATGCTGGATTCATTATAAAAGTAATGATTATATATAAAACATGAATGGCTTTTTTTTCTTCTGTCAATCTAAAACAAATATTATGTCTTTGTCAAAGATGTGATAATTTAAAATGTATTATATTAATTTAATATATCAATTTATTGTCAAAGTACAATTGTTTTTTGTTATTTTTCCTATGAATCACACTTTATTTAGTCATTTCTCTTTACAGCTGAAACTGAGAATTCAAAATTAACATCCTTGCTTGTGAGCATTTTGTGCACACCATAAACAGTTCTGCTGTGCTTCCTCTATGCGGCTGAGCGACTCATGCAGGCACCTCTATGTTAACCTTTATGACCCAACTGTCATCCAGTCTCACAGGAATCATGTCACCCACAGTTTTACTTGGGAAGACCAAGTCCTCAAAGGATGCTATCCTGCACAGCAGCCAGGGTGCCAGTTCAGGGTGCTTTAGCTTTTTATTTTTCCCTATAGGCTTTTTTCAAGCTGGCTTAGGTGAAATCCTCCTCTGAGCAAAGGACTACATGCTTCCAACTGTAGCATGAGTCTTAAAAGTTCTTATTTATAAAATCAAACCCGGAGCCAGGTATTGGGGTGAAATGCTGGATGGTCAGAGAAACAGAATAAGCCACAGCTATCTCACCTCGATGAATCCTCAGCTGGTCTTGTTTCCTCAGACTGGATGCCCCGAGCCCTCATCCAGAATGGGTCTCAGCTGAACTGCTGCTAGAAGCCTGAAAGCTTAACCAGCCACATGCTTCTCCAGGCCAAAGGCCTCTCCAGGCCAAAGGCCTGCTCAGGCCAAATGCCTCGAGTTTCTGGTCCTCACGCCTTATATACTTTTCTGCTTTCTACCACCACTCCCTGAGATTAAAGGTGTGGCTTTCTGGGATTAAAGGTGTGGGTCACCACGCCTGGCTGTTTCCCATGTGGCCTTGAACTCACAGAGATCCAGAGGGATTTCTGTCTCTGAAATGCTAGGATTAAAGGCGTATGCTACCACTGCCTAACCTCTATGTTTAATATTGTGGCTGTCCTGTTCTCTGACCCCAGATAAGTTTATTAGCATACACAATATTTTGGGGAACACAATACCACCACATCCAACTTAACTTTTTCTCTACTTCATACACTTGGCCTGACTTGAATTTTCATAAAAGGTATCAGCTGAAGAATTGGCACAAAAATTATGTTAATTTTTCTGACTGGCATTACAGTTATCTTGGCTTGCAGCTGTATTGAGTTCCCACAGCTGCACCTAGGGATCTGAGTTCATCTCCAGTTCAAGCAGCACCTGGAAGATGCCATACTCAACTTGTATAGCTTCTTGCTGTTGAGTTTCATCATCTTGGCAATCCTGCTGTCCATGGCTTCATTTTTGTCGAGCACCTGTTAAAAAGAGCTGTTAGGTCTTTCCTAAAAATGTAACCTTATTATTATAAATTCAATTATAAATTATAAATTCAAAGAAGATGCTAAAATACTGGTATACATAAGATTAATAGTATATCAAACAGTTACTTATCTGGTGTTTGGAAATATGATAGAAGTCATAGTCTTTTGCAATAGTCCTTGGCTGTCTTTACTTTTTATACTCTAAATATCCTGTTCATTATTTAGATGTGATAATATAATGCAATTGTGCTTACTGTAGGGCATTCATTCCATCTGGTCTCTATATATAAAGAAATGGTGTTGGAGGTGATTTGTTTGTGTTGTTGCTCCCAGACTGCCAATAGAGTCAGTCCTTGGTTTGGAGAGTAGAGTCCATATTCAGTTGGCAGGAATGAACCATAGAATTCTCTGGCAGACTCAGGTGGGATAGAAAGACACACAAGAGGAATACTAGGGCCCAAAAGTAATGAACAGGCCCCCTTTCTGAGCAGAAAAGCATGGAGAGTAGAAGTCAGAAACTCTTTCCTCCAAGACTCTCTGGATCTATCCAGTTTTACCCAATATCTGACTCCTGATTATTTTTTTAATTAATAAAACAATAAAAGAAAATGTTATAAGAAGGTGATCTGAAACAGACCTTGTCTAGATGCAAGTTCGGTTTTACAACAACAATGGAAAAACCAAAATCATTTTAATTTCATGAAGTGTTTATCTAGTTAATCTATGTCAATAAAAAATCTGGAGTCAAATGCTGGGATAAGAACCTGAAAGATCAGAGAACTAGGAGCAGCTGGTAGTTGCTTCCTACCTTTTCCATTCCTCTGTCCAAAAGGGCCGAGAATCTCTCTCAACCCCTTTACCACTTCCTGTTTCCTCTCTCTACAATCCTCCAAACATCTATGGTCAACTAGTGGCTAGCTCTGCTCTCTGACTCTGAGCAAGATTTAGTTGTCAGAAAATAATCAAAATATCAATACTTAGCAAAATTGTCCACATAAAGTCTGAAAAAGCTTTAAAAGGGATTCTAAACACACAAAAACAGAGTCAAACTTGGCTTCTTGGTAGCCACTTTTTCTTAGGTAGGTTCTGTTTGCTAGCAGCAAGCAGAGGCACAGCTCCTTTAAGAGATAGCTTCCTGACTCAGTGCTAGCAGCTAAAACCGTGCAGCTCTTTTAAGAGGCCCTGCTACCAAACTCTTAAATGGGGTTATGAGCATCAGGTAGCATGCTACTTAGTGGCAGTATGAACTCAGAGACTCCACAGAGTTGGGGTGATAAACATGGCTCCAACCAGTACCTCCACCATGAGATTAGGCTCTCAGGGAACAAAAGATTGGGGCAGAGCCAGCCACCAAAGTTGCCACTTTGGTCCTAGCCATGCCTCTTAACAGTTTATAGGCTCATGTGGTCAGAAAAAGGTAGAGATAAGAAGTAAAACAGATTTAAATGAAAAAAAAAGTCTAAATAGTGTTAAAACTATATGTAGCCTTGGGAGAGAAAAAGAAAAAGGGTAGAAAAAGTCCTTAAAAATGGGCTAGAGTAATAAAACCATATATTAAGTCATATAAAAATGGAAAATACACAGTCTGGATTATGTATATTATCGTGTCATTTTTAAAATTTTTGACTGCTAAGAGACCTTGGATTATGAAAATTGCTATATTAAACCAACCTACATATTTTAAAATTATCTTGACTTCAAATTTTAAGTCAAAAGATATTTTACTTTGGGGAGAGTTTATGCTTCTGTTTCCACAGGAAATGAGAGGCTGTGGGTTCATTACTAGTTAAGAAAAATCAAGTTTGATAGAGCAAGACCCTCTGAAAAATATCCAATGGGAACTGATCGCCAAGGTGATCCAGCATCCAGAACAGTGTCCAGGCTGCTGACTGAGATGATGCAGCCTCACAAAATACTCCAGTCAGGACTTGACCATAATCCTAAATTTTCTTAGGGTTCCCCAAAGATTGCCAGCACCCCAATCAACAGGAAGTAGTCTAGAGAACTACGTCCACATTTCCAAAACATTGGTTATAAATGCTTATTGTAATTTAAGGGGGGTTGGTTACAAATTGTTATTGGTTATAGTCAGTAAAAGGCTAAACAAAAGATGAGTTAAATTCAGATATCTCTTTCTAAAAGAAGAAAGGAGGATATGATATGGAAATTATGGTGGAAATGGGTAGATTTGCATCTACTTTTATCCAAAACACAACTGTTAATCTCAAAGTATTTTACACTGGTATGGATTTTAATTTATTGATACAAATTTAAGTTAGTTCTGTCATGCTACATGTATGCTTCTACTCTTGTTTAGGGTATTATTTTTCTGCAACTCATTTAAAAATATTATATATAAGCTGGGCGGTGTTGGCACACGCCTTTAATCCCAGCACTCGGGAGGCAGAGGCAGGCGGATCTCTGTGAGTTCGAGGCCAGCCTGGGCTACCAAGTGAGTTCCAGGAAAGGCGCAAAGCTATACAGAGAAACCCTGTCTCGAAAAAAAACCAAAAAAAATGTAATATATAATTTAAAAATACAGATTAATAGTCATCTATAGTAGCAAACTTATAGTCATGTTAATTATGTTTTCAAGGTCATACAGAGATATAGTTCAGATAGATAGCCAATCTTCAAACACTTCAAAGACCTACATGGCATTTAAAATGTTTTAATACATTAGACTTTTCTAGACATGAAAGGCATCTGTTCCTGGTGGCACCAATTACTTCAAAGAGGATGATGAGCATCGAAATTCCATATGAAGTTTGCTTTCCTTGTGTCAAAAGCTAGCCATGGCAGGTGGTGGTGGTGTATGCCTTTAATCTCAGCACTCAGGAGGCAAAGCCAGGTGGATCTCTGTGAGTTTGAGGCCAGCCTGGTCTACAGAGCGAGATCCAGGACAGGCACCAAAACTACATAGAGAAACCCTGTCTCAAAAAATCAAAAAAAAAAAAAATAAAGCTAGCCATGTGGGCAAAGAAACTGCCTTTGCCTTAATTGCTAACAGTTACTGTCCAAACTAGACCAGCAGAATGCAAAATAGGTGACTGCCAAACTGTCAAGACAAGGTAAGACAGTCCTTCAAAATTCCCTGCTTCACAGGAAAGTGTGTCAGACATGCTAGGCCTGTAGGCCAGAGATGCATGCCCCAATGTTACAGAGGAACTTTGGGTGACTGCCCAGGCAGCTTGAGGTCCCTGTCATTAGGTAACATTTTACCCTTCTATGGTCTTAGATGGAGTTGAAGATTAAGTAGTTATAAATATAGTTCTCCTTAGTTATAATACAAAGTAATTAAATACAAAACTTTAGACTCACCAAGATAAGGTAGAAAATTAATTATTTTCTCTAATTTTGCCAAATGCAAATGGATTAGTGTTATTATAATTCTTAATAACTTTTTGTTGTATGTAGTTTTACTATATTAAGGTTAAAACCTTCCTTTTTAACTAGATAAAAAGTGGTAAATGCTGTGGAACAAACTTTTTGTACACTGTAAAGATTTGTCACTACAATTTGTTTAATAAAATGCTAATTTGTCAGTAACCAGGCAGAAAGTATAGGCAGAGTGACCAGACTAAGGATGATTGGTAGGAGAAGAGCAGAGTCAGAGAGAGTCACCAGCAGATGCAGAGAGCAAGATGGGCATGCCATACTGAGAAAAGGTAGCAAGCCACATGGCAAAGTATAGATAAGAAATATATAGTGGTATTTTATTTGTGCTGAAATGTGATTTTATTTGTATGTTAATAAATAAAGTTGCCTAGGGGTCAGAGCTATTAGCAAGCCATAGCGAAAGCCAGGGCGGTGGTGGTGCACGCCTTTAATCCCAGCACTTGGTAAGCAGAACTAGGTAGATCTCTGTGTGTTCAAGGATACAGCCAGCATTGGAGACACACGCCCTTAATCTCAATACCAACCATAGAAGACCTGGAGGTCTGTACAGACAGGCAGTGACGAGGCAGTCATGTAGTTGGGTTTACAACCAATGAGAAGGAAGAACAAGGACTCTTTATAAGGCAAACGCACAGGAAATAACTCCCCTTTTGGGAGAGGTCTCTTGGCGGGAGAGGCTAGCTGGCGGAAAGCGGTAAGGCTCTTAGCTCTGACCTCTTGGGCTTTCATCTTTACATTGGCTCTGTGTTTCTTATTTAATAAGGCGGTTGATTACATCTACAGAAATATGAGATAATTTAAGGGTAAGAGTTAGCTAGTAACAAACCTGACCTATTGGCCAAGCATTTGTAATTAATAGAAGTCTGTGTATTTATCTGGATCAGGCGATTGGGACAGGAAAACTCCACTTACACTTTCAAGCTAAAGGGACTGATGTAGAAGTAACCAACCATGTTATTGAATAAGAAGCACAGAGCCGATTCAGAGAAGAAACCCAAGAGGTCAGAGCTAAGAACCTCACCCTTCCTGCTCCAGCGATCCTCTACAGCCAAGAGAGACCTACTTCCTGTGTGTTTGTCTTTAAATAGACTTTCTGTTCTGTCTTCTCATTGGTTGTAAACCCAACCACATGACCGTCTCGTCACTGCCTGTCTGTAGGTCACTCCAGGTCTTCTATGGTTGGTATTGAGATTAAAGGCGTGTGTCTCCAATATTGGCTGTATCCTTGAACACACAGAGATCTACTTAGCTCTGCCTACCAAGTGCTGGGATTAAAGGCAAGCACCACCACCACCCTGGCTTTCGCTATGGCTTGCTAATATCTCTGACCCCTAGGCAACTTTATTTATTAGCATACAAATAAAATCACATTTCAGTACAAATAAAATACCACTATATTTCTCCTTTTCTATTTTAATAAAAAGAAAAAAGGAAAAAGGTTATGACTAACATAAGAAAAACTATATACAAAAGTACAATAACTGTATACAATATATACAAGTAATAAATACCTAAATAATGTCTAGTCCATTTGTATTTGACAAATTCAGAAAAAATAATTCCATTATCTATCCTATTTTGGTAAGTCCAAAACGTACCTAATTCATTTTCTATCCTAACTAAATTTTCAACTATAACTAATCTTCAGCTATAACTAATTAATCTTCAGCTCCCTCAGAGACCCAAGAAGGAAATAATATTACCTAACAAAAATACAAACTTCCAAAAAAATTGTGAGTTGACAGAAACAGCCAGGTGTCTGGACAGTCACCTGAGGTTTCTCTGCAGTGTTGGGGCATCATCTTCAGCCTATAGGCTTAGCATATCTGACAGACTCATTTATGAAGTAGGCTGTACACAAGGTCAATAATTGGACCTCACATTGAGTAAGAGCAGTCTATGTACCAGAAACACCTGAATTCCACTAGTGTCATGTCATGATTCAGGATTTTAAATTCTGGAAATTGTTGATGGTTTTTGAATTCAACTGTCCATTCTTCTTGGCTGTGTGTGTGTGTGTGTGTGTGTGTGGCTTTATCTCGGCATCCCGTTCTTTTCCACATCCCTCTATTAAATGCCAGTCTACTATTGAGAGGTGTGAGCTTAGTTACTCTTCAAGAATAACTGTTTCAGCTGCTGTTCCATTGCACATCAGAAGTCATCGGCTCACTGCCTGTTCAGCTGCCTTCGAAGAAAAGGACACTGTACCTTTTCTGGATTGCGAAGTCCACTTCAGGGATAATGACATATTGTCCTGGCCTCAGAAGATGCCTTTTGATAATGCTACAACCACACTTGTTTTGGCAAGAATTGGTAGTCCTTGTTTCATGTCCTATCTGTCATGTTTGTCAGCAGTTGATTTGAGGATACTTTGTTGTCCAGTGGCTAATTTTTGCCACAATGAAGGTTGACTCCGTATGCAGTTTCTTCAATGCCCTTAATTTCTCTGAAGTAGATTGGCACTGCCAGGAGCCGACATGTCTCATAGTCATAACAAAAAAGAAAAAAAATTAAGTTATTAAAACATTTTAAATTGCCATATTCTGTAGATCTCTGAAGGGTTTGAAGATGACCTGTCTATCTAAAATATATCTGCTCAATCTTGAAAACATACCTAATATGACTACAAATTCTATTATAATGTCTAACTACTAACTTTCATTTCTTTATATCCTAATAGTTGGTAATAATAACATTCAAGAATCAGCAATTTGCATTACATTGTTAAATGAACAGTATAAATACAGTTAGAAATATACATATAGCATTTTCTAACAATATCAATTTCAATATATATAATTTGTATATAATATAAAACAATCCAATCCAATGTAAAGTATTTAAAACTAGCAATTGTCTTTTTCTTTTCTTTCATTTTTTTAAGAACCTTAAATCTAATCTCCTTTACTTAGCCCTTTTCCTTACCCTTAACAACAACTTGTAACCAACCCTCCTAAACAATGAAAATTATCCCAGACCCAAAAACCCATTAAAAGACCAAAAAAAAAAAAAAAACCCACCCACCCCACACCACCTCTTTGGGAACCTGGGCGTCGTATTCTCAAAATTGCTTCCTGCTGGGTATGGGCAAAGGTATCTTTATCCTGAAAAGAAAAAATTTAGGTTAATTGTCAAATTCTAGGAAAGGTAACTATATCCTTCGTTATCCAGTCTGTGTATAATGCCAAAGTTCAGGGTTTATCTCAAGTCCTTATTCAAGTAGTCTTTGAAACTGGATCATCTCAGCTAGCCCTCTCAAAATTGCTCTGAGCACTTTGTAGTTCAAAGCTGATCTGTAGATGATGTTTGTCAGCTTAGTGATATTATTATTGTACACATGGAATTGTTGTTGTTGTGGGGCCCCATCTTCTTCCTGGAGACTTCAGTTGATGTTAGGCCTGGCTGTGATTTCCTACAGGAAACTGATAAGAGACTCGAACACAAAGACATATATATGCAGCTAATTGAAGCCTTTTTTCTCACTAGAATTAGTTAGTACTCTATATGACCATTCATATCTTAACAAAGTTTAAAATGTATATATATATATTAATCTTGTAAATTTTGATATAAAATTCATACTTTAAGAAAAGTTTAAAGAATCAGAATAGAATCAAAGAGTTGAGTTTAGTAATAGAATAGTCCCTTAATTAATTTGACTTTTCTCCTGCCCCATAGCAGAAGATGGCTCTATCTTCTGGCATGATACAGGGAGTTTGCATTTTCCTTTTAACAACATGCTTGAGTTTAAAGAAGGAGAGAGCCATTCTCCAACTCCAAAGTCAGCTTCAAATTTTAATTGAACTGGGACTATAAGAACAACAATAGTGTTAAATGTCTTTAGAGAAGAGCAGAAATAAACATTTAGGAAGACTTATGAAATTTTATAGATGATATACCAATAGGCCATTTTACTCTGTTTCCTGGGATAGATGATTTGTCTTTTTTCTTCAGGTGTCTCATTTGTCCAGTGTTCTTCAGATTCCTTAGCCTTCATTCTCCTAAAAGACAAAAGCAAAAACCTTTCCCCAAGACTAATTTTGGGGATGTTCCCTTTCAGCAAGTTATTATCTGATTAAATGAAAAGGCATGTGTTACTGGTATAAGTTAGTTTAAATTGGATGTTCATGCTGGTTGATGAACTATCACCTCCTCTAATTAAGAGGTCTCTCTTGTTCAAATCGAACCTTTATCAATTTTGATGGTATCCACAGCTTATCTTCTCTATCAATTTTGATGGTATCCACAGCTTATCTTCTCCTGTAGAAACAAAAGCAAAACCTCGTCCCCAACGTAACACATATCCTGGTTTCCATTCTGAGGTCAGCACATCCTTAAAACACATAGGCGGATTTAATTCTGAAGTTTTTTCTATTATCCAATGTCTCTCTGCAGCTGTTGTTCCTTTCTCATTGGCATTGAGAAAATTCAAAGTTAATAGAGCATTATGCAGCCTATTTCTGGGGGGTTTTGTTACCCCTTTCTGTTTATTTAGCATATCCTTTAGAGTTCTGTTTGATCTTTCTATAACTGCTTGGCCTGTAGGATTATGTGGTATGCCTGTAATATGCTTTATATTGTAATAAGCAAAAAAACTTTTTCATTTTTAACAGAGATATATGATGGAGCATTGTCAGTTTTGATTTGTGCAGGTATACCCATGATGGCCATAACTTCTAACACATGAGTGATTACAGAATCAGCTTTTTCAGAACTCAAAGCAGTTGCCCATTGAAATCCTGAATAAGTATTGATGGTATGGTGTACATATTTCAATTTTCCAAATTCTGCAAAGTGAAACACGTCCATCTGCCAGATTTCATTCCTCTGAGTACCCTTTTGTGTTACATCCTGCTGGTAATGGTGTCTGACTGTAAAAGGAACAAGTAGGACATTTCCTTATAATTTCCTTGGCTTGTTGCCAGGTTATGGAAAAATCCTTTTTTTTTTTTTTTTTTTGGTTTTTCAAGAAAGGGTTTCTCTGTGTAGCTTTGGGCCTTTCCTGGAACTTGCTTTGGAGACCAGGCTGGCCTCGAACTCACAGGTATCCGCCTGTCTCTGCCTCCCAAGTGCTGGGATTAAAGGCATGCACCACCACCGCCCTGGCTTTTGCTATGGCTTGCTAATAGCTCTGACCCCTAGGCAACTTTATTTATTAACATACAAAAAAAAATCACATTTCAGTACAAATAAAATACCACTATAGACTGATCTCAATTTTATGGGCTTAATCTGAAAGACACTCAGGAAACTAAGTGTTTCTGTATTTGAACCTCTGTTTACAGTTGGGCTTAAATTTGTATCTAAGGTTTCATTGTGTGCTTAATTTATAATGATTCTAATAATCTACCAAGTAGAAAACCATCTAATTTATAAAAATTAATAGCACTAACTATGCTGAGATGAGAAAAGAGCATGGTATTTTTGATTCCAAGTTAGTAGCAAATCAAAGAGTACTTTCTTAAACTTTTTTAAGTATTAAGAAAATAACTGTTAGATTTTCTCACAAAGAAAACAATCTTATAAGAAGTAATATTTATTCAGAACCCCTTCATTATAATGGTGTAAGAGCTCTGTTTAAATCATTGTTCTGACAATGCCATCTAAAACTATAACAGGATTTCCTGTGAGTACACATCGAAGAACAGGCAATATGATTTTGTTTCTTTCTTATAAGAATTGCTTATGTTAGAGTCAATATAATTTTACATAGACTCTCTCATAATAACAAAAAAACTGTACTATTTGGTCAGGGCTTAAGATGCTACCATATCCTCAAACATAGTTCATTATTAGAAATACCTAGAGAGATTAATAATAACTTATTTTCAAGGCCCTTCTTATCACCTGCCATTAGCAATTCTGATTCTGAAAACTTGAGGCATTTTTTTGTGTGTAAAACAATATACAGCTTTTCTCTTGCTATTAGTTAAGTGAAGCATAACATTTCCTATTCAATGTATGGTTCTTTAATTGATAATTTCTCCAAAGATAAATATTTAGATTTATGTCCCTTTTATTAAGATTATCCATGTTATTTTCATCAGAAATTTCTAATTAAAGTGATCTCATACTAGGCAAAACAAAGCAAAATCTTATGGTGATTTCTTTACACAGATCAAAAAAATTTATGAATGTTTCTTTGTTTTTGAGAGTTCAAGATTTTGCTCCTCATGTAGTTTAAAAGAGAGATTTACAGAGAGGAGATAAAATTTCCTCTGGTTTACCAAAGACTATACAAATGATTTATATTTTCTGGAGTAAATGAATAATTTAAAATTCTAGATAATATCCACCCTTACATATTTATTTCATTTCAGTCATATAAAACTATTCTATTTCCCTGTTTTCTAACCTTTTTCCTAGTCACCCACAAATTTTCTGGATACTTGTTACTCTTTGACCATATAATCTAAGTCCTTTCATCTAAAATGATTTTTAAATTCTAAGCTGTTCTAAATAAGCAGGGAAAAAAGTAATTCTTTGAACTACTCTATTGTGATATTTTTCAATTCATGTGTTATGTCTAACATCTGAAATGTGCCCAACAGACTCAGTGTTTGGACAGTTAGGGCTACACTGGTGATAATATTTAGGGAGATTGTGGATTATTCCCCAAATAGGACCTATCTTAGAGTAATAGATCACTAGTGCCTAACATTTAGAGGTCCATAGCTTGTTTCCCCATTTGAATATTTTGCTTCCTGTGTCCACCATGATGACAAATTTCCTGGCTACACAATTCCTCCACCTCAGAGCTGTTCCACCATCAGAAAACATGAAACAAATTTTGTCTTTCCTTCTTCAAATTTGGCAAGGAATTTTGTCATAGCAATGAGAAGGAATACACTATGAAAAATTCTTGTTCCCAGTGGATTATTGGACAGTAATTCAATGTGTTTTGGACAGTGTTCCTATGACACTGAGGTCCTGTAGGAATGTTTCAGGAATGCTGTCTGAAACAGCTGACTGATGAGAGATTATTGGTGACTGATGAGAGACACTTGGCATGATAGCAGGTAGGAAAGTAAATGGACTTTGTTTATCTAATCTTGGCCCATATTTATAATAGTAGATGTTAAAGAGTTTGTTTACAATGATGAGTAATTAATAGCTTTTTTCACATGAATGATTCTATAAAGAACAAAATTTTTAAATGTCTATTGAGAAATAATATACTCTCATCTGTCTTCTGTCTGTAGTTATCATTAAGTTAGTTTCGAGCAAAGATTCAATGTGGTCTTTAAGTCCAGCTAGCCATTAGTTATTTCATAGGACTGAGCTGTAAGAGCTATAATTTTCACTTGAGATTCTCTAAATAGAAGAGATGTAAGTCAAGTAAGGGTGAAAGAAGACCAGCAATGGGCAGGATCTGGCCAGCTAGGGTAGACATCAAGTTCTTAGAATCATATGTTAAACTTACAGCCTAGAAGTCCTGATCTACTCATCTGGAGCAGATCCAATGAATGCTCCTGACCTTGATCTTTGTACAGTCCAGAGATGATACCTCCAAAACCTTCATTGACCTTCCTCTCCAGTAATGTGTAGATATCCACTGCCTGAGGCAAGTCTTTCTAACTATAATTGTACATCTTATTCAGAGCAGATAGCACAAACATTAAGTTTTCTTTCATACCTGGAGGAGATTAAGTTTAAAAGCTAACCAAATTTTGAAGAACTGAAATATTAGCATAAAGTGTCAGTCAGTACAAAGTGAAATAAATATATTATTACTTGACTGTTGTGAATTGACTGATGGAAATTTCTATTTGTACTATTACTTTTTTAAATAAAACCTTTGTAAGAAAGAATTAAGAGACACTTAAAAGACTTGAAAATGAATTTTCCAAACTACTTTCCAGCAGTTCTGTTTGCAGGAGACCTATACCATATCACTCAATAGGCAGGAAATTAATATCCATTTTTATGAAGGCAAACTAAAATCACCAATAATTGAATACCTTTCTAAATCTTAAAAAGGAGTGATATTTTCTTCTGTTTTTACCAAAAGTAACCTTTCATGCAACAACATTACTTTTCTTTAATTTCATAACCTTTTCTACATTTTATTTTGTCTTTTTCTAATAGTTTTATGAGAAAGTACTATTAGCAAATTGGCATTGGCCTTAAAGCAAAAAAAAGTGCTAACATTTATTGTGTTCTTTAACTGTAGTAACACATAATCCATTCAATAATATTATAAAGCTAATACTTCTATTTTAATTTTATATATAAAGAAAGATGTATAAACAGTGAGTACCATGATCAAAAGCTCAGAACTAGTAAGCAAGAAACTTGAATGTTATCATGAAGTCTCGATTTGTGGCTACTACCATTAAGTTTATAGAGTATGAGAACACTTTCACTATTCTTTATGTGTCTATCATTCTAGGTAAATCTTTTTTAATTTATTTTATTTTATTTTACAATATAATTCAACTTTACATATCAGCCATAGATTCCCCAGTTCTCCCTCCTCCTGTCCCCCCCCCCTCCCCCCGGCCCACACCCCATTTCCATCTCCTCCAGGGCAAAGACTCCCCTGAGGATTGAGATCAACCTGGTGGACTCAGCCCAGGCAGGTCTAGTCCCCTCCTCCCAGGCTGAGCCAAGGGTCTCTACTAAGCCCCAGGTTTCAAACAGCCAATTCATGCACTGAGCACAGGACCCGGTCCAACTGCCTGGATGCCTCCTAAACAGATCAAGCCAATCAACTGTCTCACCCATTCAGAGGGCCTGATCCAGTTGGGGGCCCCTCAGCCATTGGTTCACAGTTCATGTGTTTCCATTCGTTTGGCCACTTGTCCCTGTATTCCATCCATCCCTGGTCCCAACAACTCTTGCTCACATAAACCCTCCTCCTTCTCGCCAATCAGACTCCCGGAGCTCCACCCAGGGCCTGACCGTGGATATCTGCATCTAGTTCCCTCAGTCACTGGATGGGGTTTCTAGCACGACAATTAGGGTGTTTGGTCATCCTATCACCAGGGTAGGTCAGATCGGGCTATTTCTCGACTATTGCCAGCAGTCTATTGTTGGGGCATCTTTGTGGATTTCTGTGGGCCTCTCCAGCACTTTGTTTCTTCCTATTCTCATGTGGTCTTCATTTACCATGAATATTCCTTGTGTTCCCTCTCTGTTCTTGATCCAGTTGGGATCTCCCGCTCCCCCAAGTTCTCTTTCCCTCGCCCGTCATTACCCCCACTGACGTCCAGACTGTTCATGTAGATCTCATCCATTTCTCCGTCATTGGGTGATCCCCGTGTCTTTCTTGGGGTCCTGTTTTCCAGGTAGCCTCCCTTGTGTTGTGAGTGGCCGTCCAGTCATCCTTGTTCTACAACTAGTATTCTCCTATGAGTGGGTACATACCATGTTTGTCTGGTAAATCTTAATCTGGGAAAACATAAACCTCTTTCACACTTGAAACTAAACACCCGCCGGGCGTTGGTGGCTCACGCCTTTAATCCCAGCACTCGGGAGGCAGAGGCAGGCGGATCTCTGTGAGTTCGAGGCCAGCCTGGGCTACCAAGTGAGCTCCAGGAAAGGCGCAAAGCTACACAGAGAAACCCTGCCTCGAAAAACCAAAAAAAAAAAACAAAAAACAAAAAACAAAAAAAAAAAACTAAACACCTTAGTCTACTGAGAGAAACCTAAAGTTCTGAGATCATCTACTATTTGTAAATAGTACTAATACACTTGGTTTCTGCTAAGGCATGGTAAATTTCAGGAAATTTATCTCCTATATGTAATTAAGTACACTTAAGTTAAAGGATATTTGCATGATTTTGTATTTTTTGATCAATTGTACCAACATTAAACTTTCAAAGAAGTTTTGGAACTCCCCAGCCCAGTAAATTAATGTGGCAAGATGAGATCCCTTCTTCATATAAACCAATTATTTGCAGATGCTTTGCCTATTTTGATTTTAGAGTCACTATTATCATATGTAAAAAATATTTTTTTCTCAAAATGAACTCAATATATAAAATTTTCCATTTCCTAATATTTCATAGTTAGCTCTCTTCCTTTGCCATTTTATATAACATAATAATTTCCTACATTATTGTTCATAAGTCGTTTTCATAAAACTGCATTATTATGAGGTTTCATAATGCATTAAGCATGAACTTTAACTATAAATATTGTTTTTAATTTTTTTAAGTTGCATAAACACATGCCATGAATAATAGTAGTGATAGTGCTAACATTTCACATAGAAAATAAAAGCTAGTGTCTTCCATATGAAGTCACCAATATCACTAAACTTTGACTAAGGATTAGGAACCCAGGAAACAAAAATACAATAGCAGTTTTAAAGTGTTGAGGGTCACTAACTAAGTCTATCATATCAATCTATTCAAGTGCCAAGTAATGATTTTACAAATAATTTGACTTTAAAAGGCATAAACAAATTTATGTCCTTCTTGCTTTTATGGTGCATGTAATGATAGCTGTATTATCAGTCAGACTGTTGTTCTTAGGTACACAACATCTCTTAATGTTCTAATGAAAATGAAATATTGCATGTCAGTAACTGATCAGTGACTGTATAAAACACATTAGGGGCTTTTATTCTTTCAAACTACTTTTAATCAAAGCTCATTCATCATGACTTTGAAACACAGAATGTTTTCAGGCCATTCTTTCTGAAAATGGTAATGAACCTTTAAAGTCAAAAGGATAAGGCAATGATCTCAGATTTGTAAAACAGTTACAATACTTGTTGTGCAGGCAGGCCTATAATCCTAGAAATTAGGTAGTGCAAGAAAGTCAGGAATTTGAGGACAACCTCAGCTACATAGTAAGTTTGAGACAGCCTGGTCTACAGGAGACTCTAAGAAAAAACAAACAAACAACAACAACAACAAAACCAAAAAGCAGAAACTACAACAGCAGCAAAATACCAAATTATATAGTTGAAACTTATATATACTTGAATCAATTTCTTCACCTCTCTTGTAAACATAATCCTTAGAGACAAATTTGGAAAATATTTTAATTTGACATGCATTGTTATGTGGTGGTATTGTGTTCCCCAAAATATTGTGTATCTTAATAAACTTATCTGGGGTCAGAGACAGAACAGCCACAATATTAAACAGAAGTTAGGCAGTGGTAGCACACGCCTTTAATCCTAGCATTCCAGAGACAGAAATCTCTCTGGATCTCTGTGAGTTCAAGGCCACATTGGAAATGGCCAGGCTTGGTGACCCACACCTTTAATCCCAGGGAGTGGTGGTAGAAAGCAGAAAGGTATATAAAGCGTGAGGACCAGAAACTAGAAGCATTTGGCCTAGAGAAGCATTTGGCCTGGAGAAGCATTTGGCCTGGTTAAGCATGTGGCTGGTTAAGATTTCAGGCTTCTAGCAGCAGTTCAGCTGAGACTCATTCTGGATGAAGACTCAGAGGCCTCCAGTCTAAGGAAATAAGACCAGCTGAGGATCCGGCAAGGTGAGGTAGCTGTGGCTTGATCTGTCTCTCTGACCTTCCAGTGTTCACCCCAATACCCGGCTCAGGTTTGATTTTATTAATAAGAACTTTTAAGATTCTGATACATTGTTAAAATGCCAAATTTGAAATATAACCTGATAGGAATCATCTCTTATTTATATTTTGTTTTTGTTTTGTTTGTATCATTTCCTCCCAGATTAGGTTCTGACATTACTGAAATATTCTACATATTGAAAACAAATAATATTGATAAATGAAAAAACGTCATTCCAGGCTCAATTCACAATGAATTCTAAAGTGAATAAAGGCACTGAATTAAATTTCTCAAATATTTTTACTGATAAGAACTAGTAAATAACTGCAATTAGGAACAATACAAAAATTCATTTATATATTTATTGCACTAAAAGTTTATAGTTAAATAGTGAAATCTAATAAAAATAATTGAAGAAAATAAAGATCTTTCTAAAAAATTCTGAATGGGAATGTGTATTACTGTATCAAATAAAATGTTTTTCTCAGATGGAGATCTCTCTTTACTTGTACAGACATTACTTAATCTTCTTTTAGCCTACTGTAATGTTATTAGAGTTAAAGAGAATATTGATATATTATCAAGTGTCTTTTAATGGTTAAATAGACACTATTTTATGCAAAGAATTGGAACTGTCATATACTTTGGAGTCCATGAGATTCCTAGAACAATCCCCCTTAGATGCCAAGAGAAGATCATAATGTTGGGGAGGGATAAATACTGAAAATGTAATCAAGCCCCAAAAGAGGGTTGATGATTGTAAGGGCTTACCATACACTTCTTATAAACAATTCACAGGGAAAAGAAGTTAGAGCTCAGTAAGGGGAGGGAAATGAGTCATGTATTTATTGAGAGTTTTCTAGCAGTAGAGTTGTTACAAGAGCAGTAGTTTTTAGAAATGCTGAATGAATAAGAAGGAAGTCAATATAACTGAAAGGAAAAATCCTGGGGTGGATATTATGAGATGGTACCAAAGAGATGCAGAGAATGGTAATGCAAGGTTAGAATTGGAGAACCCAGGAAGCTGAGTCCATGGACTCACTATTTCAAGGTCAGTCTTGATTACATACTTAGATTTCACATCTTGAAAAACAAACCTTAAACACAAAATAGTTGTTATCTATCAGCAAAGAGATAACTTCAGTTGTAGGATTCCTGGGAAACTCTTTATAGTCATATAAGCGCTGTAAGTAAGGACTTTGTCTTTTTTTCTTACTTATAAAGAAAACCATGTGAGTTTTAAAACAAAGAAATACCTGACATGCTCAATTTTAATGGAATTAGCTGTGTTATAATTTTTCTATATACATAATTATTTTTAAAGTGGCTGACACTTTTTCTGTGCAGATAAATATTATCAGTGAAATGAAGTTGCACAAGGCATTTTATCTTTTTTCAAATAGGCAAATTTCAGCCTATAACATAAAAGTTTTCCAAACTGAAGTTTTCCATACTTTGATTTTACTGACATGCAAAGACTATTTACTTGAACTGTTGATAAATGTTATAACATTTTGACTCCCATATCTTATTTCCAATCTGTTAAAGAATTTTAGAATATAATTAGTCACACTTGAAACAACTTCAAAATAATTGCTGACAAAGAAATACTAACAAACTGAATATATACAAGAAAGATTCTGCTCTCCGTCATACATATGGCACCTACTTGATTAATGAAGTAAAAAGGGGTGTTTGTTTGTTTTTTTAAAATTCAAATACTGGGAAAAATTGCAAAATTGAAGCAGCATGTATAATCAATTTCTTAAGAATGCCATCAGAAGTATATTCTATGTGGAGTAAACAAAATACAGAAACAAACAAAATTGTTTTTAAAGTATTACACCTGTGGTGTGTTATACTCACTTAAAAGTTGTCCTTGTGATCATTATTTGGGTCCATTCATTCCTTATCGGGGTTTCTTCTGAAGTTCACTTATGCAAATTACCCATGGAATGTAGATTATACTTAAAGTACTACAATAGACCTAGGAGTGCTCAGAAACGAAGATGTCTGGGACTCTTGACTTTTATTCCTGATACCGACATTTCCACTATGAATATGACATATTGAGGAATACACAAAAACGTACATAAAAGTATATAAAGCACAGTTTACCTTGGATTAGTCTTGCAACAAGATAAAAGTATATAGAATGGTAAGTTTTAACAATATGCAACTGATTATATATGTATATATGTATATATATGTGTGTGTATATCATGCTTTATATATATCTAACTCTCAAAACTCTAATTTGTGTCAATTACATCAACATGTTCACAGATGAAAGATGGAAGAGCAAAGAGGCAGATATGGTTTCTATTTTCACACAGCTTCTAAGGGAAGAACCAAGATGTGAACTAGGGTATTTGTGATCAGAGATTGCTATTTTAGAGAAATACTTGATTTGCTTCATTATTATATTAGTGTATACTGTAAGAAACACTATGAAAATTATATGCATAAATTTCTTCCTCAGCAAATCAAAACCAGGGTCTGTAAAAGAAAACAAGTCTCATTCCACTCTTGTTCCATTCTTTAATGTCCCAGAGAACAGACACAGATGTTGTGGAATATTACTTTAAGATGTGCTACATTTGTTTATGCTGTGGAACATTTGTTTAATGATGCAAAGATGTGTTGCATTCTTTTATGTTGCATTTGTTTAACTCTGTGAAGCTGTGTTACTTTGCCTGTCTAAAACACCTGATTGGTCTAATAAAGAGCTGAATGGTCAATAGCTAGGCAGGAGAGAAAAATAGGCAGGGCTGGCATGCAGAGAGAGTAAATAGGAGGAGAAATCTAGGGAAGAGAACAAGGAGAGAGAAAAGAAGAAGAAAGGAGGATGCCAGGGGCCAGCCACCCAGCCAGTCATGGAGTAAGAAGGAAAGAAAGATATATAGAATAAAGAAATGTAAAAAAAAAAACCCAGAGACAAAACATAGTTAAAGAGAAATGGGGTAATTTAAGTTAGAAATCTGGATAGAAACAAGCCAAGCTGAGTAAGTAAGAATCACTAAGTAAGAAAGTAAATAAGCCGGGTATTTATAAGTAAGAATAAGTTGCCATGTATTTATTTGGGAGCTGGGTGGCAGGTCCCCAGAGAGTTAAAAAAAAACTACAAATAGATACAAAAATGAAGGGATGAAAACACGTATACCACAATTTCTCATCTCTTAAGGAATTCTTGTACTGTTTGACCCCCCCCCCACCTCTTAGCCTAATAACTTACTGCCATTTGGCATTGTTATCAGCCAAAGTGTTTGCCAGAGAAATGTATGAACAGTGATCTCATTCTAGCAAATTTATTGTGTGATCTTCATAAATGAGGTATTTAATAATCCCTTCTCATAACAATACCAGAATGTACGGTTCCGTAATTATATACCTATCAGAATTTCCATTACAAAACATTCTTCCCTAGTTTAAAATAATCAAGAATTGAGTATAATGTAACTTTGTATACATAAATTTAATTAGGAGACAGATAAGTTTAAGAGATTAGTTAGTTACCCTTCTTCAGCATTAAAATTACATAATGATGAGGAAGAAAGTCTCTATCAAGAGAGCACATAAAAGAATAAACACTGGCTAGGCGGCGGTGGTCCATGCCTTTAATCTCAGCACTCCAGAGGCAGAGCCAGGCAGATTTCTGTGAGTTTGAGGCCAGCCTGGTCTACAGAGCAAGATCCAGAACAAGCACCAAAACTGCACAGAGAAACCCTGTCTCCAAAAACCAAAAGAAAAAATAAAAGAATAAACACTATAAGAGGAGATTAACAAAAGAGTTGTATACTATACTATACTATACTGTATACTATACTATACTATACTGTCCCCCATAACAATCCAGAAATCTCCATTATTAATAAAGGATAAAGAAAAGAAAAAGCAATGGCCCAAACCACACTAAACCAAACCAAATATCAAGAAGAAACAAAACTCATTATCAATCCTAAATGTAACAATTATAAGGCACAGAAGGACAAGCTGTTTGATTAGAAATATGATCTATCTGCTGTCTCCAAGGAACACACCTTACTGACAAGGGCATTTGAACTAAGAATAAAAAGAAAAGAATAGAAGTAAATTTACTAAGCAAACAGAAGCCTGAAATAAGCAAATTAAACCGTTTTAATTAACTGCTGGACTAGAACTCAAACAAAATTTAGTCACAATAGATGAAGACAGACAATACATATTAATAAAGGGACTAATCTAGGAATGAGATGTTATAATTACAAATAAATATGTACTAAATATTGGCTCTCCCAATGTGACCAGATTCATTTCCAGAATATAATACTAAAGTCTCTAGGTCATTTCTAAGTATCATCTTGATTCTTTCTCAAATCTTGTGAATCAAGCTTCCACTGTCTGTATTTCTCACATCATTTGATCTACCAGACTCCCATCAGAGTAGCCCATTAAGCTCTTCTTGGAGGACTCCAGGGACTTTCAAAACCCAAATTTCAAAGACTTCCACATTCCTTTGACAAAGTAGTTCCAAATGCTTAAGAATCACAGGCTTGTCACAGCAATAGCTGGTGGTCACATTTCTAAGTACCCTTTTTCTATATCTGTTACTTTCTTATTACTGGGGACAAAATCCCTGATTTAAGGAATTTAAAAAGGCAGGATGTAGGGATTAATTTTGGCCTGCAGTTTGAAGTTCCAGTACATCATACTGGGAACAACATGGCATCAGGAGCAGGAGGCCACTGGTCTCATTGTATCTGCATTCAAGAGGCAGAGAAATGAATTCTAGTCCACTGGTTACTTTCTCCATTTTCTTTCTTTCGTTTTTTTTTGTTGTTGTTGTTGTTTTGGTTTTTTTTTTTTGGTTTTGTTTTGTTTTGTTTTTCGAGACAGGTTTTCTCTGTGCAGCTTTGCGCCTTTCCTGGAACTCACTCTGTAGCCCAGGCAGGCCTCGAACTCACAGAGATTCGCCTGCCTCTGCTTCCCAAGTGCTGGGATTAGAGGTGTGTGCCACCACCGCCAGGCTCTTTCTCCATTTTCTTTAAGTTATGAATCAAGCTCATAAAATTGTATCACCCAAAATGAAGATCAGCCTTCCCACCATAATTTACCTAATTTAGATACTCCCTCACAGATTTCCCTAGAAATTTGTCTCCTAAGTGATACAAAATTCTATAAGTTCACAGTACTAAACCCCATAGCAGCCAAGAGAAATTCAGTGATAGTTTATAAAATGATATAAGGCCAGTGAGATAGCTCAGTGGGTAAAGTACTTGTTAAGCAAGTCTAATAGCCTGAGTTAGATTCTAAAACCCATAGTGAAAGGAAAGAGATGACTACTGAAAGCTGTCCTCTGACCTCTAAATGTGTACCATGGAGAAGCAGATCAAGAATTGCATAAAATACTCCTGAGCTCTACTTTCACAAAGTTAGAGCTATCCAAACTTCTATACTACATTTTAATAATAAAATATTCAAGCCGGTAAGACTATAGTTTATGGGATGGACAGATTGTTCAGTGGTTGAGAGCACTGGCTAAACGTCCAGAGTTCGCAGGTTCAATTCCCAGCACCCACATGGCAGCTCACATACCTGTTTGTAACTCCAGTTCCAGGGCTTCTGACATCCTCACACAGACATACATGCAGGCAAAACACCAATATACACAAAAGAAATTTAAAAGAATATAGTTTATTATTACTATTATGAAAACACTAAATTCAAGGAATAATTGTGTTATAAAGAAAAGTGATCAATTAATTCTAGGCAAAGAATATTTCTAGGTAAAAATGAGAACAAAAACATGTAATTTGGAACATGAGGATTGATCAAGTAGACAATCTGATGGTGTATACAACAAAATAATGGAGTCCATCTGATTAAATAATATTAATGTTTCATTTTGCTAAATAATTTAATATACCATAGTGACAGAAGTTATTTCAAAAAAGCCACTGTAATGTTTTGTCAAGTGCTATGGATATTGGGTCCCAAGGAGACTGTTTATAAACTGTAAAAATTACAAATTATTTGTAATGATGGACTCCTGCTATTTTTAGGGATAAATATATGACAGAGCAGTTATATGATTAATTTGCATAGACCCCAATTATCTTAAACACCCCTCCAAAGTTTATAGATAATAGAATTTTTTATTTAATTTTTTTCATTTTACGTACCAACCCCAGTTCCCCCTCCTTCCCCTTCTCCAGCCCCCAACTACCCCCATCCCACCCCTCATCCACTCCTCAGAGGGGGTAACTCCTTCCTTGGGTAGTCAACAAAGTCTGCCATACCAAGTTGAGGCAGGACCTAGCCCCTCCATGCTGTATCAAGGCTGAGCAAGATATCGCATCACAGGGAATGGGCTCCAAAAAGCCAGTTCATGTACCCAGAATAAGTCCTGGTCCCACTGTCAAGGGCCCCACAAAAGATCAAGCCACACCACTGTCACCCACATTCAGAGGACCTAGTTCAGTCCCATGCAGCTTTTCAAAAATTATATGTGTATATGGTTGTGTCTGTGTGAGTATATGCCATGTGCTTATGTGTATGCCCTGGGAGGCCAGGAGGGGGAACTGGATTCCCTGGAGATGGAGATACAGGTGATTTTAACCTGTCCAATGGGAGTACTGGCAACAGTACTTGGGTCCTCTTGAAGAGCAGGACACACTCTTAAAAACTGAGCTGTCTCTCCAGTCACAACAATGGCATATTCATTAATCCTAATCTTTAGGGATTATTTCACTATGAGTTTGGTTGGCTATGAAACAACCCTTTATTACTGCTATCAAGCATCATCATTTATTCATTTTAACTTAATTTGCTTATTGATAAAGTAATTTATCAACAATATTTAAATAATACAACTGTCTATGAGGCAAATTTTTGCTGTTACTTGAATATAGATTAGATACTGACAAATATTTAATGGGTTTCCACAAATGTGACTTTGTGTTTTACTAATAAGAACTAAATAAACATTACTACCTCCATAGGGTATGCAAACCCTTGTACTGAAAAAGGTAACAGACAAGAAATAACTTAGATAATAAGAATCACAATTTAACTCAAAGCACTGCCTTCTGGTTTATAACTCATAAATAAGTAATTGATTTTGTTCTTCCCCTTCCTTAAGCTTTATATTAACTGATTTCTTTACTACTGAGATGTGAAACCTGAAACAGACTTCAAACAAGAGTTACTTGAAATGATGATTATTCCCTGTAACATTCAGCTACATTATGCCTTTAAGGAAATTGAGTATGTACTGCTCATATGGAGAATCTTACCAGAAATCTTGCATGATCCATACTAATTTCAAAAGCATTTCTCAGATGATCATGGATTTATCTTACATTATATCTGGTGTTTATCATGTGTTATTTTCCCTGTTGCTCAGTAGACAGGAGGCAAATGTTTAAAACTTTTACCTTATAAAAGTTATTTATGAACACAAAAAGTAATTGTTAGATGTTTTAAACAATTGACTCAATTCAAAGCATAAACTCTTGTTAAACAAATAGTATTTGATCGAGATTGTATTTTATACTCGCATGAGGTTAAAATTAGCCAGTTTGAACAAAATATCTCATGGACTAGTTAAGAGTATGATGATTTTATTAGGGTACACAATATATCAACACATAAGAGTATTAAAATTACATGCACAAAAATAATAGGTGGCAGCCGGGTGGTGGTGGTGGTGGTGGTGGTGGTGGTGGTGGTGGTGGTGGTGGCCCACGCGTTTAATCCCAGCACTTGGGAGGCAGAGGCAGGCAGATCTCTGTGAGTTCGAGGCCAGCCTGGACTACAGAGTGAGCTCCAGGAAAGGCAAAACTACACAGAGAAACCCTGTCTCGAAAAACAAAAAAAAAAGTGACAATATAAACATAATCCTTTGGGATGGCATAAAAGGGTATCAATATTATTTTTTCAGTGAGATCCTTCAAGGAAGCAGTAGCTTATCTTCTAATATCTATAATAGTACTAGTAATATGGGAAGTGAGAAGATAGCCCTAAAATTCTTGATAGACTTGCATGTCTCAGTTTAAACTAGTTAGTATATTTACTAGCAACCATTTGAAATTAAAAACTTATTTTTTATAAATGCAAAATATGTAAAGTATTTTTTTCCAGGTAAACTGATAAAAGAGTTCTGATGTAATAACTTTAACTAGTTCTTCAGAATACAAGTTAATTCCTAAGGTCAGATGCTCAACTTTTTATAGATTACAGTGTTACCATAATAAAATATGAGTTTGGAGATTTGAAACATTATTTAACTGCATATACAAAATATATTTATAAGCTATGTAGAAATCCATTCAGATACTTTTATCAAATATGATTATGTGAAGTAGCATCAGATTGGTAGAGGTCCAACAACATCAGATATAGAGGTCATCTGAATTTGTGTTATATTTTCACAAGTAAAATATGGGCATTGTTATTCTGGGAGTATACAATTAGGATCAAAGTAAATTTACATAGAGATAAAATGGAGCTATGTAACTGACTATACACCAATATATAACTTTTTCCAAATAAGATACATATAACAAATACCTATGTTTAAACATTGTTTCTTCAAACATTATCATTTTAAAAATAAAATCATTTTATTAGCAGTTTCATGTTAATGCTTATTCATTTAAAAAGTTTAGCTAGTCAGCAAAAAGTAAAAAAATACTGAAAAGGACTGCAAAGTTATTTCAATAGTAAGAGTGCTGAGGTCTAAGCAGGACATCTGTATCATGTTCTCTATGGCCCAGGAAACACCACAGAAGAGGGTTTGCAAGAGTATAAGAGCTAGAACATGGTGAGGAGTGATGCGAAATGTTGCCATCTGGACATGGCATAAATATTTGTTCCTTGAGCAGCTGTTGCCTTGCTTGCTGACCTTAATCAGTTGTGCTCCCTATGCAAATTCCCTTCCAGTTTCCTTCCTTCTGAGCAGCTTACCAGAAGTTCCTTGTTTGTGTATCCCGCATATTTGGTGTAAACAGCTAGGATGCAAGTATGTAAAACATCTGTACCAAACTTCTGCCCTCCGGGGTTCTCCCACTATGCCACCTCCCTCCTTTAATAAAGGACATTCTACTGCTGTCTTGTCTTTATTTTAAATCCTCAGTCCCTTGCTTGGATGTGGTGAACGGGTGGTAGCACGGGCGCTACAACTATTGCACCTATGAGTGCACAACAACAATGGCTCCCTGCAGAAGACGTGCACAAGACAAAGCCTATCAAAATTCTATCATGAAGGAGGGAGGGGCTCATAAGGTTCCACTCCTTGAGAGGTTATGGGCAGTTCACAGAAGCTAAAGGAGGGGAGTCATATTATCAGTGCTAATCTCTCTTGAGTTGCTCTTGTTCAAGTAGACAACACTGCAACTGTGTACATGCAAGCAATACTAATTAAATTCACTGGGGCACTAGGTAAAAGACATAAAAATAAAAGGAATATTTGTTAAGAGGAAGAGAAGGGCTTTACTGAGAGGGAAAAGGGGATGAAAGAGGAGAATGGGGAATATGACAAAGTGTATGTATACATGATCACAACAATGAGTGGTCTTGACATGAAAGGATGTGTGTAGTAGTTGTTGTTCTGAGTCGGGGTTAACATGTGTAAGGATTATATCCTTAATTATGTCACCAGCCTGCAATGGCATCCAAGCCGAAAAAGCAGGCATACCCTCTCTGTGCTCTCTCTTTCTGCACTCTCCTTCCGTATTCTCCCCCCTCTACGTGGTCACATGGTCTTTCTTTCTTTCTTTCTTTCTTTCTTTCTTTCTTTCTTTCTTTCT
>CABHPH010139668.1:0-43751 GCA_902168325.1 Peromyscus nudipes
ATACAATTTTTTGATTCTTGAATGTTACTGTTAACAACTATTAGGATATAAAGAAATTAAAGTTAAGGGTTAGACATAATAAGAAAACTTGTAGTCATATTAGGTATGTTTTCAAGATAGAGTAGATATATTTTGGATAGACCGGTCATCTTCAAACCCTTCAGAGATCTACAGAATATGGCATTTAAAATGTTTTAATAACTTAGAAAATTTTTTTGTTATAACTATGAAACATGTCGGCTCCTGGCAATACCAATCTACTTCAGAGAAAATATGGGCATTGAAGAAACTGCAGAATTGAATTCTGCATATGGAGTTAACTTTCATTGTGGCAAAAGTTGGCCACTGGACAACAAAGTATCCTCAAATCAACTGCTGACAACCGGACAGAATGGACAGACAGAAATGAAACAAAGGATTACCGATTCTTGCCAAAACAAGTATGGTTATGGCTTTATCAAAAGGCATCTTCTGAGACCAGGACAATATGGCACCATCCCTGAAGTAGCCTTCGCAATCTGGAAAAGGTACAGTGCCTTTTTCTTTGAAGGCAGCTGAACAGGCAGTGGGCTGATGGCTTCTGATGTGCAATGGACCAGCAGCTGAAACAGTTATTCTTGAAGAGTAAGCTCACACCTCTCAATAGCAGACTGGCATTTAATAGAGGGATGTGGAGAAGTACGGGATGCTGAGATGAAGCCACACATACAAGGTCAAGAAGAATGGAGAGCTGAATTAAAAAACCATCAACAATTTTCAGAATTTAAAATCCTGAATCATGACATGACACTAATGGAATTCAGGTGTTTCTGGTACATGGACTGCTCTCACCCAAGGTGAGGTTTAACTATTGACCTTGTGTACATCCTACTTCGCAAATAAGTCTGTCAGATACACTAAGCCTATAGGTTGAAGATAATGCCCCAACTCTGCGGAGAAACCTCAGGTGAATGTCCAGGCGGCTGGCTGTTTCTATCAACTCACAATTTTTTTTTGGAAGTTTTTATTTTTGTTAGGTAATATTATTTCCTTCTTGGGTCTCTGAAGGAGTTGAAGATTATTTAGTTATAGTTGAAGAATAATTAGGATAGAAAGTGAATTAGATACACTAGGGTAGATAATAGAATTATTTTCTCTGAATTTGTTAAATAAAAATAGACTAGATATTGTTTAGGTAGTTATTACTTGTATATATTGTATATAGTTATTGTACTTCCGTATATAGTTTTTCTTATGTTAATTATAAGTGTTTTTCTTTTTTTCTTTTATTTAAATAGAAAAGGGGAAATGTGGTGATATTTTCTTTTGTATTAAAATGTTATATTTTAATAAATAAAGTTGCCTAGGGGTCAGAGCTATTAACAAGCCATAGCCAGGGTCTGGCGAACAAGTAGTGATGAGGCAGTTAGGCAGTTGGGCTTACAACCAATGAGAAGGCAGAACAGAATTCTATAAAAGGACAACCCCCCTTTTGAGCTGGGAGTCGTTGCTTCAGGGAGTGACTAGCGAACTGAAAGCAGTTAAGGCTCTTAGCTCTGACCTCTTCGGCTTTTCTCTTTACTTGGATAGTGTGTTTCTTTTTTAGCTACTAAGTTACAACTACACATGTCTGCTCCTGGCAGCACTGATGTACTTCAGAAAGATGGGTGTCGAAGACGCTCTTTATGGAGTTTATCTTCCTCTTGGCAAAAATAGCCATTTGGGCAAGAAACTGTTCTTTCCTGGACTGCTTGACAAAATGTTATATTGACTAGACATTCAAGACCAATAGGAAGGTGACCACTGAACTTTACAAGGTGAGTTGGTCCTTCAGGTTCCTGCTTCGCAAAAGAAATTGCCAAGCATTCAACAGGACACAGGAAGAAGTGACTGAGAGACTCTAGGCCTGTGGGCTGAAGATGGCTGCCCCAACATTACAGAGAAACTTTGGATGACTGCCCATGCAGGCAGCTGTCTCTGTCATTCTAGATTTTTGGAAGATGCTTACAATGCTCTACCTGTTTACTTAGGTAATATTATGTCCTTCTGAGGTCGTTGATGTAGTTGAAGACCAGATAATTATAATTTTCCTTAGTTGTGATAAAAGATAAGTTAGATATGAAACTTTGGACTCACAAATATAGGATAGATAGAATATTTGCTTTAATTTTACAAAATACAAATGGACTAGATATTGTAACTGTAATTCTTGTTTGTTATATGTAATTTTACTATGTTAAAGTTAAAAACCTTCCTTTTTAATTAAACAGAAAAGTAGAAATGCTGTGGAATAATGCTTTTGTACACTGGTTTAATAAAACGCTGATAGTCCATTAAGTAGCCAGGCAGGAAGTATAAGCAGGATAAGCAGACAAAGAGAATTCTGGGAAGAGAAAGGCTGAGTTAGTAGACACCAGCCCACTGTCCAGGGTGCAGCATGTAATGGCACACAGGTAAAGCCATGGAACACATGGTGACATAGAGATTAACAGAAATGGGCTTAGTTTAAGTGTAAGAGCTAGTTAGTGGTAGGCCTGAGCTAATGGCCAAGCAGTTTTAATTAATATAAGCTTCTAAGTGACTATTTTATAAGTGCCTGTGGGGTCCGTGGGGCTGGGCAGGACCAAAGAAAACTTCAGTTACATACACAGATATATTTAGATAGATAGATGGTCTTCAAACACTTCAAAGTCATATTAGAATATGACATTTAACCTGTTTTTGATAACATAAGACTTTTCTGGACAGTGAGACATATCTACTCCTGGCATCACCAATTTACTTCAGAGAAGATGATAGGCATTGAAGAACCAAAATGGAGTTTGCTTTCTTTAGGGCGAAGTCTAGCCATTTGGGCAAAAACCTTCCCTTGCCTCAGTTGCTGACAGTATACTGTTCAAACTGGACCAGCAGGATGAAAAGACAGTAACTGGAAACTGGCAAACTTTGCCAAGACAAGATAGGACAGTCCTGTTGTGTGATATTTTGATTGTGTCCTGACAAATAAGATTGCTTGGAGTCAGAAGATGGACCCAGCCACTAACTGACCATAGAGAGGAGACAGGAGTAGCAAGGCAGTTCAGAGAGGATCTCATCCCTTTTGGTCATTGTGAGAGATTGTGGCTGCTCCCTGTTTCTTTGGTCATTCAGGTTTTTACCCCAATATCTGACTCCTGATTTTTTATTGATAAGATTAATTGGAATAATGCTTCAAGGTCTTCAAAATTTCCTCCTTAAGAGAAAAGTCTGTCAGATACTCTAGACCTACAGGCCAAAAATGGACATCCCAATGTTGCAGAAGAACTTAGAATGACTGTCCATGCAGTCATAGGTCCATTATTGGGCAACATTTCACCTTTCTGGGGTCTTTGACAGAGTTGAAGATAAGATAATCATAGTTAAAGTTTTCCTTAGCTCTGATAAAAGGTAAAAGTTTAGACTCACAAAGATAAAATAGATAATAAAATATTTTCTCTAATTTTGCAAAATACAAATAGACTAGATATTGTAACTAATTCTTAATTGATAACTGTTTTTGTTGTATATAATTTTACTATGTTAAAGTTAAAACCTTCCTTTTTAATTAGACAAAAAGAGGAAAATGTGGAATATTCCTTCACACTGTATAAATTTATGTTGCTGTGTTTGGTTTAATAAAGAAGCTGATAGCGAATAACTGGGCAGGAAAAGGTTAGGTGGGAGAGCCAAACTGAGAATCAAGATGGGCATGACACACTGACAAAAGGTACCAAGCCATGTAATGAGACATAGATAAAGAGTATGGGATAATTTAATGTAAGAGTTGGCCAGTAACAGGCCTGAGCTATTGGCTAAGCATTTCTAATTGATATTAAGCTTCTGTTTTATTACTTGGGAGCAGATTGCAGGATAGAAACATCTATCAAAGGTAAGAATAATGGAAATATGAAAAACCTGGAGAGGGCATGAGCTATTAAAGAAGGCCTTTGTGGTAGTCAAAGTATGACTTAGAAGTGATTAGTTGGCCCCAATGTACATCCTTGCCATTTGACCTTTACACTGCAAGCTTTTTTTTCTTTTTTTCTTTTTATTTCTTTCTTTCTTTCTTTTTCTTTCTTTCTTTCTTTCTTTCTCTTTCTTTCTTTCTTTCTTCATTTCTTCCTTCCTTCCTTCCTTCCTTCCTTCCCTCTTTCTTTTTGTTCACAATTTTTAAAGAATTATATTATTATTTGAGAATCTCTACATTTTTCTTTATTTTTGACATTATATTTTAATTTAAATATTTATTGTTTCCTTATTCTTACTCCAAACAATCTCATGTACCTTTTCCCACTTTCTTTCAAATTCATGGCCTACTTATTTTTCAGTTGCTACCTTGAAATCATTTAAAACATATTTTAAGAGTTCATCAAGAAATTCATGTAAATAGTTTTGATCATATTCATTCCAATTTCCACAACTTAATTCAAATTCACCCTCCATTCTTTCTTATCCAACTTTGTGGCCATTTTATTTTAAACCCATCAGTACCAATTTGTGCTGTCCAAAATTTCCTGGATATTTGGTCTTCTACCGGAGCATATTTGTATTTCCAGGAATTATATTCTTAGAAAAATTTACTCTTTCTTGATACCTGACCATTGCTGACAGATCCTTGACAAGGAGTGAGGTTTCATAACTTAGTCTATCATTGAGTTACACAGGTCCTATTCATGCTGTTAAAACCAAGGGGATTTCAAAAATGAAGCTGAATTGCTCTGTCCACAATACATTGTATCTTGTAGTCACTTACCTACTCTGACTCTTAAATTCCCACACCTCTTCTTCAGCAAAATTCCCTGAACCATGGCAAGTGAGAGTTTGATATATATATTAATAATAATATATATATAGTCTGTATTCTGTTCAAAATTCTGTATTCTCCCATTCTCTTAACCTTGGGGAGCTGTGGGTCTCTGAACCTTTGATTACTCTTATGGCTGCAACAGCTTCTCTGCTGAGATTCGAGATGTGCATTAATGCATAGCTATAAAATAAGGTATTTGTATTCAGTTTAATACGATGACCATTTAGCAAAGTGGTAGTATTTCTTCCCCACTAAGTCTTTTTAAGCTATTGCCTGTTTAGATAAATATCTTTTATAGATGTTGGTTGAAAGGTTGAGGAAGGGAATGGCTTTGGCCAGATACTCATTCCAAGGAAGCACCTACTATACCCTGGGGTAAAGTTGATAAAAGAAATTAAATATATCAAAACAGGGACAAATTGTAGGTAATCAAATAAAAATGGAACTAGAATACTTTCAGAATAGAAATGGGATGTAATTTAATCATCTCACAGTAATGAAGGGCGCATATAGGAATGAATAATAACCGAGTTCATTGAAAATCGAACAAATGTATTGGTGAGATTCAGATTCCCATATGTAGGCCTACTTTACTGTCTTCCATATCACATACCATTGCCTTCTGGAAAGTTCTCCAAAGTGTTCAATAGCTGCTGAGGCCATATCTAAAGTAGTTATGAAATTTCTCCTGCATCCCATCATAGATTATTCTGGGTTTTTTTTTTTTTTTTGAGGCAGGGTTTCTCTCTGTGACAAAGATCTGATTGTCCTGGAACTATCTTGGTAGACCAGTCTGGACTTCAACCATTGATTGCGCTTGTAGCTGAAATTTAATGAAGCTATAAATTATTTTAGGGAAAAATTTCTTTTCATTGACGTCCCATTAATTTTTGTAATTGTTTTCACAAAAATTAACTAAAATCATAGTCTATTTGATTCCCTCATTAGGATTATTCAAGAAGAACATTACAGTACATGTCTATGAATGCAGACAGAGAGCTTGACTGGTGGTTTTCTTTTATGTACAGATTCTTCCAATTCACTTTAATGCTGTCTAACTGAAGGTCATTTGTTCACCAACAATTTTTGGAATTAATAATACTTTACATCATTCCTCCTTCCCTTAGCTCCCTCCAATCAATCCTATTACCAATGTTCTCTTTTAAATTAACAGTCTCTCATATATATATATGTATATATATATCTCATATATATGTGTATGTATGTGTATGTATATGTATATGTATATATATGTAGTGTGTGTGTGTGTGTGTGTGTGTCTGTGTGTGTCTGTATGTGTCTGTGTGTGTCTGTGTGTGTATGTACTAATTGTGGGATAAGATCATTTCTTCCACTCTATGAATTCTCCAGTTGCTTGTTCTTACTTTACAGTTGATCACCCATGATCTTTCCTGCCTCCCTGTAAGCATGTCCATTGGTGTCTTCATTACAGTGTCCTCTTTAGACATTAGAGTTGACTAGACTTCATGGATGTCGCCTTTCAGGAGACACAATCTCACACCAAAGTTCCTGTTTCTCTGGCCAGTACTATCTTAATGGCCCAACTTGAAGTTCTTTAATGCCTTATATTTTTTAATGAAAAACAACTTTCATAATGTAAAATAATCTGAATATAAATATTTTTGTTACCTAAGAATTCTTCTTAAGATTCACTTTAATTTTAAATTATGGGTTTCTGTGTGTGAATATGTGAACATGTGTGTGATCCTGCAAGCACAGTTCAGAAGAAAGTGTAGGGTACATTCAAGATTGAGTTTCCGGTATTGTGAGCCTCTGTCTGTGTTTGTGGGGGGAGTACTGATCTCTGTTCCTCTACAAGTGCAACATGCACTCTTAGCCACTGAGCAATTTCTCTATCGTCTTTGAATAAGAAACCTTAGTAGAACTTTTGAATGTTTTTACAGTTGTATTTTTCTCTTTTGTTTTAGATAAATGAAAAAAACAGTAGATTGTTCATATCTATAAAGTCTCATGTTTTTGTATTTTCCCATCCATATTGTTTGGAAAGTAAATTAACCTTAGCCAAGGTTATCTCCTTCTAGTAATAGTTTCATTATAAGAGCAAAGACCAGACAATGCTCATTCTTACCATTATTCTTTATTTCTCCAGAGAAATAGTATCTATAGTACTTTATTATCATTCATAATTATCAGAGGTGAATTATAAATTATGTGTGAAAAATAATTGTTAGCACTTTCCCAGGTTTCCTGGTCTCTGCTGTCTGATCAGTATTCCTAGCACATATTTGCAGTTTTCCCCAAAGCATCAGGGTATGTGCAATGCTTTCTGCTTTGGCCAGAAGAGATAATATCTGAGTGCTGTTTTATGCTCAGGAAACCTTGAAGATTTTATTTTGGTATGGGTAATTGAAGAAAAATTTAATTCTAAATGGCTTCATGACCATATCACTACAAAAAATACACTTTTTAAGGCCAGCAACGGACATTTAATAATACAATTCAATAGCATTCTTTTTTGTACATAGCCATAAATCATTTTCTGACTCATTCTTCTAATCAAACAATATGTCAGAATCTGACAATTGCCTTTAACACTTGAATTTCTTCTAATTCTTCAGGGAACTGCTTCTTTAAATTTTCTTTTCCCTTTTTGTTGTTTTCCTTATTTTATGCTCTCGAGTTAGACTACTTACCCTTCCTCTCTTATATTCTGGTCAGCTATACTTTTTGTTTCATCAATGTAATTATAAGCAACTTAAAAACACTATTCCTTGTGTTTGTATCAAACAATTGAACTAAGTCTATTTTATGAGATAATATTTCTTCAACAACTATTTCATGAAAGATTCTAAGTACTCTCCTACTCTTCCCTTGGTGCTAGAATTTTGCATAGTCATTTTATGGGATTGATGAGTGTCCACAATTTTATCTTCAACAAAGAAAGAAAGAAAACAAAAGATTACTAAAGTAATGTGTTATAGTTTTCTGTGTGAGAAATCTGATCTCTCTGGTTGAAATTAGGAGAGATAGCCATAATAAGGTGTTATCTCTTCATAAATTGTACATCTCTTACCATGATACTGTACTTTAATGCTATTACTAGGGAAATATCATATTTGTTCCTTACTTTGCTAATTGTGTTTCTTGTCTGTGTATGCTGTGGATATCACCCTGTATAAATAAAATGCTGATTGGCCAGTAGCCAGGCAGGAAGTATAGGCGGGACAAGCAGAGAAGAAAATTCTGGGAACAGGAAGACTGAGTCAGGAGACTTCAGCCCGCTGTCCAGGGAGCAGCATGTAATGGCACAAGGTAAACCACGGAACACGTGGCAACATACAGATTAACAGAAATGGGCTGAGTTTAAATATGAGAGCTAGCCAGTGATAGGCCTGAGCTAATGGTTGAGCAGTTTTGATTAATATAAGCCTCTGTGTGATTATTTTATAAGTGACTGTGGGGTCCGTGGACCTGGGCAGGACTGGAGAAATCTTCAGCTACATGTGTATCTAGGTGTTGTTACCATGAATTTACAATTTTTTTCCCTCCTTCCAACTGTACTGTTCCAGTTAACCTCTCCATATTTGTTACACTAAAATCTTAACCTATCATAGTTTCTCCAGAGAACAGTTTAATAAATATAGGTCATTGGAGCTGAAAATAAAACCATTTTAATTAATTATAGTGTACCATGTTCATTTGACAAATGTGCCAGTTTATTTTTTAATTTTTTTCTTTTATTTGTTGAGATCATGATACAATTACATCATTTCTCACCTTCCTTTTCCTACCTCCAAACCTTCCTACATAGTCCTCCTTGTTATTTTTCAAATTCATAGTTTCTTTTTTAATTAATTGTTGAATATATATGTGTGTACATATTTGTATGTATAATTATGCATATGTATATATATATATGTATCCCTATGTATATGTGTATTTGCATATATATATACATATATATGTATATATTCCTAAATATATTGAGTAAAACTTGATCAGTTTGTATAATGTTACTTGTATGCATGGTCTATTTAATTGGAATATGGCATATAGCATTGATGATGCAAAATTATAGGAATGTTTTCGAGCAGTTCTAGAGAAATTTAACAAAGATTGTAAGATATATCCCAAATATTGGAAATAGTATGCATTGTGCTTGTGTTTTAGATTGAATAAAGGGGGTAAAGGAGAAAGTCTGCAAAACATTAACATACCATTTTCTCTATTTTCTATACAGCTCTGTAGTCCAACAACTCTTGGTGGGATTTCTTCCCTGCCAAGATGGACAGAATTCAACTAGTCAATGAACCAAACTAAATCATCCTTCCAGCTTTTTGTTTGTTTGATTGGTTGTTGTCAAGTATCTGGTCACAATGGCAGAAAAAATAAATTAAAATTTATTTATCCTTTATACTATGTGTTTTTAAAGGCTCATGTAGCCTCTTCCATAGCAGACAATGTCATTCCAAGAACCTTAAGTATAGTTTCCCTGCTCATGACAACTCACACTCAGCATGCTATAGAATATTTTCTTATTCCATTAAAAATTAATTTGCTTCTTTATTGGAAGAACATTTAAACAACTTTCTTATAGTCTCTTGGATTTACCTATAGAGGCTGGGAAAACTCATTATCAATAGTCAAAATTTAGGCATGCCAAATAGCCAATGCAACAGTTTCAGTAAAAATGCTGTCACATGGAAAGCTGATAACTGCTGTTTCAACATTCTTTTTACCATAATAATAAATTATGTATGTTATGTAGACCTCCAACTATGAAAGCAGAAGACTCATGTCCTACACGGAAGACAATCACACCAAGAAAGTGAATTTTCTTACTCACATTCAGTTCAGCAAGAATACTATCCAAACCTAGAAAGTATTAGATGAGGTTCACTAAATCGTGTTGTGTAATAGGTTTTCATTTTAATATACTCAATGCAGTGTTAAACTCACTTAGAAACATCTTCACAGAGAAAGCGCAAATAATGTTTAAAGAAATATATTTACACTCCATGGTTCAGACAAATGGAAATACTGGTTAAATAGATAAATGAGAGACAGATGGGTGGACACGTAGACAGATACATAGAGAGTTATGACAGATAAATGGATGTTTGATTATGAAATGTTCGTCAAAGATCATGAGTTAGAATATGGTACTCAGTTGTTTGTGACAGTTAAAGTACCTTTTGGAGTTAGAGTATTCCTGTAAAAAGTAGATCACTTCAATTGTTTTATAGAATTTTTAATTATTTTCATCCAAATCACTTTTAATCCATGTCTTAATGTCATCATGTGCAATCTATTTATAAAGTTTTGTTATGTCAAGTCTGCATAGCATGCCACCACCTTCACTATCACCAGAGAACAGGTAAGAAATAAATAACAATAAATGATAATAAACAAATCATTCTAGATTCTATTCTGAGATTATTAATTCAGATTAGATATTTTAACAGATTTCCTCAGCATATTTTAAACTATTGAAAGTTTTTTTCTTCAGAGGATTTTATGAATCAAAGTCAACTTAATGTGATGCTTTAATGAGGTTTTATCAAGAATGAATTAAATTTCAATAATTGTATTATTAGCCATGCTTTAGTTTGACTTTTATAAATAGACTTGGATATGTATTCGATAATTCAAATTGAGAATGTAATATCTAAAAATGATCTCCTTTTGTTTGCACTCACCCTGAAGGTGTCATCTCAAGCCTTAGCATCCGTGAGACTAGAGACGGGGCCAAAAGTTCCTGGACCTTGTCAAACACACTCCAACTTTAGTACTTTTGGTTCTGGAAAACAGAGATATGCATTTAGTCATAAATTTGGATTATACTTATATATAATACACTGACATTTAGATTTATAACTTCTTTGGATGTTTGAAAAATAAGTTTAACATTATATATTATCCCAAGGCCTTCCAGTCTTAAGCCATTTAAATGTGATATAACACTAAATATATCAAAGTCTGCCTAGCTTATTTTTTTGAAATACATTTTAACAAATGGAAATTGTAAATGCCTGCCTTGGGAATGTGGCTGAGCATTCACTGGGCATGCCTTGAGGCTGTGTTTAATCCCTATCAGAATAGAAGAAAGAGGGACTAACTGATTAAATATTTAACAAGGAAAAGGAAAGAATAATCATCTCTGAAAGAAAACATATCATTTTTAAAAGTCTAAAAAATCCAACATTTTGTTTACGTGAGTCTGTCTGTATTTGCAAATAGTCCAATTTCATAGAAAGCTCTTGTTGAACAAAACTGCCCAACTGCATTCTGATGAAACCTATTAATCAAATATAAGTTTCTTGTGTATTTTTCCTTTCACACCTCTCTCTAGAGCATTCTTAAATTGATGATGAAAATAATAACATGAAATTCATCCCACACATATTTGACTACCATATATATTCATGTTTATAATGTGCAGGCATGGTGATATTTGGTAAATGATGACGTGTCATATAAATACATGCTTTTAAACAGAAAATAATTTGTTGACAGTGGATTGGAAATTTTCTCCATAGTGAAGAAAGTCTTTGGAGACTAGAAATTGATGTGTAGTTATATTTTTTGGGGGAATGGCATAGCACTCCACACGGCAGTATTGGAGACTCAGGAAGCTCATAACATTTACAGGGCGTAGAGACTAACGAAATGCCTGAGAGTCAAGTAGTCCTTCCCCATGGTAAAGAAAGCTGTGAAGAATGGCTGAAGGAAGAACACAGGAAACATCACTACCAGTAATAAGTTCAGGGAAATATGGTGATCCATCATTACTCACCTCCTGTGGGGGAGTGGGTTATTTGTGGCTGTTGCTCCATTAACCCATGCTACTGTAAGTAATCCCATTAAATCCATTAGCACACTAAGCTAGATGTGGCTGGAACCAGGACTGTGGTCTTCTGTTGTCTAGTCTATTTTAATTGCAGGGAAACAGACTCAGCGGGAAAGGTATAACAATAACGCCAGAATGAGGAGAAGAGAACAGTTGAGATGGAGGAAGAGTCCTTAGAAACCATGTAGCTAATGCTTTGCCAGAATCAAGAATACAGCATGGATTGGAGAGTATGTGTTACAGGGAAGAAAAACCCAGACAGATGAGTAAAAGGAAAGTTCACAAATAGACAACATCATTGCCAAGGCACAATGCATGGATTTGGAAGCAAGTGTGATAGAAACCATTGAAATGTTCAAGGAAAAGAGTTAAACATGACCGGAAGTACATTCCAAGGACATAACTTTTTATGCTTGAGGGACAATAAGTGAAGTATAAGAAACAATAGGAGAGGTAAAAATGAAACAAACAAACAAACAAAAAACTACCACAGGTATTTAAATGGCTTGGGATTCATTTCATATCAATAGGTTGGTATCAAAAAGAATTTTTAAGTAAATGTTTTAAGATCAATTAATAAGTATGTCTAATATTTGGTTTTACAAAGCTGAAGTCAACAATGTTCACTGTATGAATAACAATACTTTCTCACTTTTTTCTTTAAATAATCTTTGTTAGAACATATCTTCTTACCACTGGATAGTATATTTGGATATAGTAAGTCTTGTTACTTCTTTATACTAGGAAACTAAATTTCAAATGTCACAAAAGTTGACTATAATTTAGTATATACATTAAAAACTGTTTTCCATTTTTAAGCCTGTCTCCTGGATGGCTGGCATCTGAGTTGAAAATTTGACAGGTAAGGAGAAAAAGGGCATGCTGACTGCTTTATGACATCAGACTCTGCTTAATCTGCCCCATCATGGTATTATAAAATTATTTTATTAGGAAACGCTATTGACGATTCCATCTGACTAGTGGTTTAATCAGTGAATCATTGAGGACAAACAAATAAATTAGATGATGCTTAATTTTATTCATATGATGAACTCAAGTTTGAGACAATTGTTTTTTCTACCACAAAGTCTTCCTCAGTTGTTGTTCCTTGCAAACATGATGCCTTTACTGTTGCCCACAGGAGAGAGCTTTGGGATCTTCTCCCGAGGCCCAGAACCACAACTCTCATTGCAACTGACATGACTGATGGATGCAGCTGAACTTGTGCAGCACCATTAGAGTCAGACAAAAGCCATGAGTGTTATGGCATGCCTTTCTGTATGCTGTGAATATGTGTGGCTCCCATTAGAAAATTGGTCTATGGCAAGAAAGCTTACAGCCAGGTGGGAAATCCAAGCAGAGACACAGAGAGAAGGGTAGAGTTGAGAAAGATGCAAGTCCACTGCCCAAGGAGCAACAAGATGCCAGTAGACCGGTAACACCACACCCATGTGGCAACACACAGATTAATAGGAATGGATTAATTTAAGATGAACAAACTAACTAGCAAGAAGCTGAAGCCATAGGCCATACCATTAGTAATTAATATAAGCCTCTGTGTGATTATTTTATAAGCGGCTGCGGACCATGGGGACAGTCAGGACAGAGAAACTTCTGGCTACATATGAGGCTGTGTTTGTCTTGATGAAACTATCCAGAGGGACAGGACAGTGCTCATACAACCATTCCCCACATTTATTGCCAAGAACAAAACAAAGCTGGCCAAGATTTGTCAGATAAGGAGGCATCTGATTAAGAGGATATGTCAATCCTGTCCCCATTTCCTTAAACCTCTTAAAATTCACTAAACAAATGTTAAAGAATTTTCCTTATCCCATTAGAAAAAGGAAAGAGTCATGAAATGCAGAGGATTCTCACAAGTGTTTTCAAATCCATAACCTCTCTCTCTCTCTCTCTCTCAACTTCCTTGGATATCTAATTTTTACTTTATAGTTTAAATGGTAAAGATGGCAGGCCTGGTATGGGATGGCTTTTACCAAATACTTTATATTTGCATTTTCCTAGATCTTTTTCCTCTTTACCATTTAACACACTTAACTCTTCCATTAAGTGACTCTCTGAAATCATCTGAAGTTGCCCAAATTTTCATTTGATATTATCACGATAATTCTAAAACTGAGATTTTCTTACCTTTCAGAGGACAAAGTGGCTCACAGCAGTCATGAAATATATATTTACATGTATAACATGTAATATGTACATAAAACCTGATGAAGTCAGATGATGTTTGTTCTGACAAAAAGGTTGCATGTCAGTATTCTGTAAACTTTAAATATAATAATAACTTCTCTGATACAAAAATAATCTGTGTCTTAAAGAGTATGTCTTAACAACTAATATTCACATATTAGCAAATACATACCACATTTCTCTTTGAGTCTGGGATACCTCACTTGGGATGATTTTTCCTAGTTCCATCTATTTATCTGCAAGTTGCATAATGTCCTTTTTTAATGGTTAAGTAACAACTTCATTGTGTAAATGTGCTACAATTTCTTTATCCATTCTTCTGTTGAGGGACATCTAGGTTGTTTCCAATTACTGGCTACTATGAATAGAGTCACAATGAACATGGTTGAGTAAGTGTCTGTGTGGTAGGATGAAGCATGCCTTGTGTATATGCTCAATTGGTATAGCTAGATCTTGGGATATGTCGATTTCTGTAATCTTGAGGAACCACCACACTGATTTCCAAAGTTGTTAGGACAAGTTTGCCCTCTCACCAGCAATGGATGAATGTTCATTTGCTCTACATTCTCACCAGCATGAGCTGTCACTTGTGTCATTGATAACTAAACTATAATCCCCAAAACCACAGATATTAAGTATAGAGTAAGAGACTGGGGATGCATATAGATATATCATTAGGAAAGGGAAATCAAATAGATGGTTATGTATGAATGGGGAAGGGGCTAGAACCAGAGGATCAAATGGAGAGGGAGAGAGGGGAGGGAATAAGGGGAAAGAGACCTAAATTGAGGGTGATTTTAAGGGTAGTATGGAAACCTAATACAGCAGAAATATTCTAAAATATATAAATATCTGAAAGTAAGTGATCTAAATGAAATTGCAAAAAAAATGGGGAAAACAGAGTTCCAACTAGTCATGTATTGTCACCAAATTAAGTTTTCAGTACCAAGACTGGGTTATATCTAATTGAGTTGTTGGCCCAAGGGGCCCCATTGCTGAAGACAACACCTACACAACTCATTGAACATGAAGAAGTCAAGCTGGTGCCTATGTAGAACCTTCACCCCTATGTTCTAGAGTCTTTGGTACAGGAAAGTACTCTTCACACTACCAAACTGTGGTAGTTTCAATGTAATTGGCCCCCATAAACTCATAGGGAATAGAACTATTAGAAGGTGTAGCTTTGTTGGAGTAGGTATGGCCTTGTTGGAGGAAGTGTGTCACTGTGGGGGTGAACTTTGATGTTTCATACATGTTCAAGATACCACCCAGTGAGACACATCAATGGTAGGAATGGTATATACCCTTAACCACTGAGATATTTCTCCAGCCCCTAAAGCAGGATAAAAAAAAAAAATCGGAGTCTTTAGAGATGGCTCAGTGGTTGGGAGCACTTGCTGCTCCCTCAGGAGACCTGAGTTCAGTTCTGAGCACCCACATGTCTGCTTACAGCTGTTAGTAACTCCAGTTCCAGGGGATCCAGTGCCTCTGGCCTTTATGGGCTCCAGCTATGCACATGGTACACAGATATACATATACATGGCAAAACATTCATACCCACAAAAATAAAAATAAATATTCAAACCTCAAAAACAAAAAAGAGTATGTCTTATTTATTTAGTAAGTGTAGTCTCAAAGTAGATTATTGTTTTATTATGTACATTACTTACACAGAGTAAATATAAATAAATGTATTTCTTTCCTTACCCACTAAAATTGCTTTCAACAGTTCCCTTTCTGTCTTTGATATAGTTCCCTTTAAATAGAATCCAAGGAAAGGAATCTCTTCTCACATCTTGACAAATAAGTGATAACTGAGCTGCAGTTTCATTTTAGACTCAGAAAGGAGGAAGTAGAAATGAATTCTGGTTTGATTGAGCATTTGGGAGTTCTCCTAAAATAAGAAAACACAAAGAAAGATCTTTCAGAAAGATTATCTGTATCTGCTGTTTCTTTTATATCTCTTTAATATATTATTTGTAAAAGAGTTATAAGCATTTACTTTTAAAAGCCTGGGTAATGGCCAAGCTGAGAGGAAAAAAACAGAGAAAAATACATCTATTATATATTCTTTGTTCACAAGAACTCAATGTTCTGATCTGAAATACTCACCACCCACTCATGCATGTCACTAGGAAGAAAACGTCTGCTGTACTGCTAGAGAAATACTTGTCCTGAAAACCAACAATCTGATTTTTTTAGTAGTCCTAGACAAAGCAAAGTATCATTTATATCCCATTTGACCAAGTGAGGTTTACTTTTCTTTAAGTCTCTATCTTATTTAAACATACAAATCTTAAAAACTTTGAAATGTTTGTTTGACATTCCCTAGGATACCTGTAAAAAGATGATATTTAATATCTTTTATCAACACAAATTATTTTTCTTGTAAGAGATGTAAATTGTCTTGTATGAATAGAACTGGAGAAGATTATGATATGGGAGACAGACTTAGACTTATTGTCACAGTTCTACATAATACATATCACTTGTCTACTTAGCAGCCAAGTATGCTTAGTAGGAGGAAACCCTTTATTATCAATAAAAGTTTCATTTATAAAATATATGGATTCACATATATATACATATATGTATATGTCTATGAATATATATGTATGTATTTGTATATATATATAAGATTTAGAATGAGGGAAAACGATAATTTTACAGTTGTTTTACCAATTATAAAATTTGATATTATCAAAATTTTTCAAGAGTGTAAAGCACATAATCTTTGATACTTTATAAACTATTTTTGGATACTGAATTAGCACTTTGTGTGCTAAATCAGTAGTATACCGAATGCTACTCCATTGATATGCTTCAGAGGGGAAGAACTTGCACATGGGTGTCATCCAGTTGCACACAATGAAGTATGGTACATAATCTATCATTACACATTAACTTATAATTTGTGAAATTGAAGTTGTCAGTCCCTGAGAAAATAATTAAATCCCAGAGTTCCACAGAATGATAACTGAAATTCATTTCCCCCATAAAATACACATGTGGGAGGAAAAATAAAAGCATGTTTTGTTGTTGTTATATTCTAGAAAGTCTAGTCCCTGGAAGGGTATAGTGTGATATACAAGGAGCAATACAGTTAATGATGTGCTTGGAAATTCTATCTAAGTCACGATTATAAAAAAAAAAAGCACATTCCGCCAAATGCTCTGAGAGAGTGAAAATATTAAAAATAATTTTGAAAACAAAATAAACTCCTTTGACAGTGTTTTGTAATTAAAGTTCAATGTACTTTCAAACACAAGAAGTTACATTATTAAGCTGTATTTCAAAAGACTGTTTTTTTTTCAAAAACCAAAGCTGTTCATATTAATTAAAAACCTCCAGCAATTGCTTCTATTTCAGATGCATGGACAGAATCAGATGTATAGGTGAATTCGTTATAACTTGTTTGCTTTACAAATGTTAGCAAGTACACCGGCAGAAGAATATGTAGGGTTGATTCAGCTTTTGGCACTTGTCACAACTTACATCACTATTATGTAAATAACTATATTGTGTCTTGCCACAGTAACATAAACTTTACAATATAAATAAATGAATGAAAAAATAAGATCAACAAAAATAGATTTTTCCTTAATATGTTGGTTGTTTTAAACATTGGCAATATCTAAACTGAATCAAACATCATTTCTTATGTTGAATAGTCCTTTTCCAAAGAATATTTGATACTTAAAATTAAATACTCTCAGATGATTCAGGAAGTTATCTGGGAATATAGGGCAATATGCAAGAGTTTAGGCCAATTCCTCATGAAAACTGAGATTTCCTTTAGATTATACCTTGCCATCCACATATTTAGATTTTGAGTTAATACAATAATTAAAAGTAATGACTAAAGAGTAAGAATTAAGCATATGCTCTATTTATAAATCTTCTTCTAATCAAACACTGAAACTTCCATATTGAACAAGGTTATATATATATGTGTGTGTGTGTGTGTGTGTGTGTGTGTATGTGTGTGTGTGTGTATGATAGCAATCATTTTAGAATTGTCTAGTTTATACAGCCACAAGCAAACACTCAAACACAAACACATGTATACACAAGTAGTCATTCACACACACACACACACACACACACATACACACACAATCTCCTTCCAAAGTATAGTGTCAATAAGCTAATACTCCATTTAGAAAATTTCTAATTTTGACATAATAGTTCCCAATATATTCTTTTCTTTTCAAGTGCAGGTACAATTTTATTAGCATTGAAACAAAAATCTCCAGAACAAGCAAGTGATAAATCAGATCAGCTGCGCAGATAGGAAAAATGTAAGAAATATGGGGAAAAGCCATTTATTGAGTTTAGCCTTTACGGAAGCCTATGAAAGAGTAAGAATGCCCAAGAAAGCCCAAAGTCAGAGAACATGCACCTAGGAAAATAGATTTTTAAAAAGCAGGAGAAAAAATGGAAAGTTGCCACAAAGCTAACCTATGGTGGTGTGCAGGACTGCTCTGTTTTCCAACTTACTCTTCTAAATCAAAGGACTCTATGTACTTCTGTGCTTCTTTTCTTTATATGGCTTTCATTTTCCTTTCAATATTTAATATGTGTAATACATTATATATATATATTACAATTCATGAAATTTGTAAATTTGGAAGAAAACAAGAAGGGTTGTGTGGGGAGACACTGAAGGGTGGAAAGGAAAGCAGAAATGATGTAATTTTATTGTGAACTGAAAAAAATAAAAGAAATAATCTAAATAAATTCATCTCTAAAGAAAATTTTTAATTAATATTATGAAAATGGCCATCCTAAGAAAAATGATTTATGGAATTAATGCAGTAGCAATCAAAATCCACACAACATTATTCAAATTAATAGAAAAACTAAGGCTAAACTCCACATGGAACCATAAGAGACCCTAGACGGTAAAACAATTATGAGTACACAGAACAATGCTGAAGGGTTACCATACCAGCTTTCAAGCTATATTATTGAGCTATAGTAATAAAAAAATCATGGTACTGCTACAAAAAGTGACATGTAGAATAAATAAATTAAAGAAAGAAAGAAAGAAAGAAAGAAAGAAAGAAAGACCCAAACATGAGTGTATATATAACTATAGCCTTATGATATTTGACAAACACATTGAAAATACAGACTGCAGAAATGACCATATTTTCAGGGAAAAGTAAATGTCTGTAATAGAAGAAACAAATTAGGCCCATATCTATCACCATGAATGAAATTCAACCCCAAATCAAATATCTCGACATTAGAAAAAAAGTATTTCAAATTGAAGTCATACTGCACCAAGCTTCAATCTAATGATATATTTGCTTTTGAGAAAAAAAATGGAAACTTGAAGACAGAACATGAACTTTCACATGAAGATGTAAAAAAATGCAAACAAAGTAAGAGAGATGTGTGAAGATCCAGTTAAGTTTATGATGCCATATTCCCAATATTCCTAGATGATTTTGAAAAACTGGAAAAGGCAAATACAGTTCCACAGTTAGAGAATTCAAAGGGAGTAAGGCCCTTCTCAACCTGTTGATATGAGACTTCCGTCTCCAAAAGTATAACAATTACTGACACCCTGAGTCTCTGAAATGTGGCATATTGCTATGGTAACTCTGGTAACCCTGCTCAGTAACTTTGTTATAGAGAATTGTAATTATCCTTCCTTGTTTATAAGTAAAATTTCATAAAACTCTAAAAGAAGAAAGAGGAGTATAAAATAGAACAAAAAGATGACCTTTCCTACTATTATAATAAATCTTTGTTTTGACTTTGCTTAGAGCCCAGAGCATACTTATTATTTCACAAATACATCATGGGCACTATGTTACCACAAGTTAAACATAATTTTCTTTGATACTTTATTAGACATAGATTTGAGTGATGCATAAAACTTATGTTTATTTTATGGGTAGATTTACTTACCACCCTAACATTTCATTTTTTTTAAATTAACTCTGGAACTTTTATGAAATGTGTTTGGTCATTTATAGTACTTCCTCTAATTACTCCCAGATCTACTATCAACTCTAATATTGCTACCTATAAATTCCTGGCCACGTGGTTTTCTACTGGGCATGATCAACTTACCAGGGGAAACATTCTTAAAACCATCTCTCTGTCTCCTAATATCAATCAGTTACCAATAAGTCCTCTGTAAGAGGTAGGAGTTCATGCTCACTCTATGTTCCATAGAACTTTGTCCAGTGTGAGCTTGTGGATGCTGTCAAATCCATCGTCATTCCAACTGGTAGGTACTCTGTTGTGTCCCGAGTTGTCATCCAGCATCTCTGGCTTACACTCTTTCCACGGCCTCCTCTGCAATGAAATGATTCATGTACCTTGGTAGAAAGGGCTATGATTTAAATATACCATTTAAAGATGAACAGTCTGCAACTTTTTTTCTGTGCATCTTGACCAGGTGTGGTTCTATGTTTTAACAACATCTATTCCAAACAAATAGAAGTTTCTTTGATGAGGGCTAAGAGATGGGTTAATTTGTATGTGTAATGATAAGTCATTAGGAGTCAGCTTAATATTTTGTATGCTTGTCCTGATGCAGAGCAGGATGCCACTTCATATTAAAACTAATTTCCTTATCTCTTGCACCTCAAGCCTTGGCCACAATAATAAATAAATTTCCTGGTGTTCTTTTTCTCTCCAACTATACATTTCATATTTCTTTTTCCCCCACTTTCTCTTTTGTAATGTGGACCTGCACATTGAATTCAGTAATACCTATGCTACAGATTCAATATAATGCTGACTTGAAATTTTTTTATCAAAATAAATTACTTTATTACTATTTAATTTAGCCACAGGAAATTTTCTGGAAGTTGGCATACGAAGCTAGATTATTTGCCAACAGATCTCATGAATGCCCTCTAACCAAGTTGCTTCTAAATTCCTGTTTCTTCTTTAACTCTTATGACTACATCCTCTACAGTCCACATTGATTTTAGCACTATGACCTTCTAAGATCACATAAAGTAGGCTCTTTAAGATCTGTTTACAAAATTCAACTGCTTTTCCAGTCCAAAATCCCAAATTAGTCCACATTCCTTCAAAACCCAATATCGTCAGATTCCTCATAGTAACTGTGCACTTTCTGTTGCCAAATTATGCATTAGTTATTTTTCTGTTGCTGTGATAAAATACAATATACAAAAGCAAGATATGATAGCAATTTATATGAACAGTTCTAAAAGATAAGAGACCATCATTGCTAGGAGGCATGGTAGTCAGTAGGAGGCATGGTGGTTGTAGCAGATTCAAGTTCACGTCTTGAATCAGAAAGATAAAACAAACAGAACAAAATGGAAATAGTTTGAGGTTATATAATCTGAAAGTCCACTCCAAGGGACATACTTCCTCAAAAAAGCCTGCATTATCCAAATCTCCCCTAAAAGCACATTAAGTACAGATCAACTGTTCAAATAACCAGCCCTCTGGGGGTCATTTCTCACTAAAACACAGGGTATGATATAGATTTTCCCTGTATGTCTGAGCATTCTGCACTCTCTTAACTCTCTTAATCAGTACCTGTACAGTCCACATTACTTTTAGCACGTCTACCTTCTAAGCTCACCCTAATCACAACTTACTGAAAATGGAAGCTTCTCTGATGAGGATATAGAGATACATTATTCCAAATGTATGAGGATGAACTGTAAATTCTATTACCATTTGGCCATATAATAGTACTAGGTCTTACTATAAGATCTATGACTTCTCTTAAAATAGATTCTTGGTCTTTTATTGAAGACCAAGACATTCGTCTGTGTGAACTAAACAATTACACTTTGATATGATATGAATTTCGCTTTGTAGAACAGGACTAAATTCAATTAGAAAGTGGTTGGTTACTCCCATGATTTCCATGCCACTATGGCACTGTCAGCATGGCTTGCAGAGTCAGTGCTACTTGTAGCTCTCATGATTCATAGAAGAGTAATGTTGGTTATTATTATTCTTTCCAGTATGTTGCAGAGGACTTTTTAGCACCATGAATGCCAGCTAATAGCATTTTAATTGCAGATTCTGATAGCTCCATAATCTTTGGCTCATTTATATGGTGTTTTCAGCAATAAGGTCATATCTTCAAGTTCTGAAGGGTGACCAACAACAGTGGCAAAGGCTTGGAATGTTTAGAGACATACGGGACCTCATAAAAAAACAATTCCAATAAAAGTAATTCATTCCTAACATTAGGCTTTTTGGATGCTAGTTAGGAGTGTCTAGTAAGGTCATTGCTACCACATCATAGGGTAACCATTTTTTATTCTCTCTCTCTCTTTCTCTCTCTCTCTCTCATGTATGTGTAAAGTTGTAGAATTGTAGGCTTCTAAATAACTTTTTAAAATGTTTTAGTATTACTGCCTGGGAGACCAGTCTCCAGTAGTGCAAGGCTCAAAAGGAAGCCATGGATTTGGCGCATATCATGACATTCTATCTTGAGGGGGTTAGGAAAAAGAGACACTCACACTTTCTGTTGACAATTTTCTTCTTTATTCTCTGTTATTCGGTGTTCTTTCTGTGTTATTTTTTACTGCACACTTTTTTCTACAACTTATATACCCCCCAAAATTTTTTCATGCAATATAGGAATTATAATGTTACATTCTATTTTTCAGGTGAATGATTACAATGAATACAAAACAGCAGTAAAAAAAACTGCATGTTTTCCATGTCTTTTACATGATTTAACATTTTACATATTAGAGGTGAAAATCAAATTATCTCAAGAACCCACATACATTCATACCTAAGCAACGTGTTATAGATTAACTATGTAGGCAAGCAAGATATTCTTCTCAGCCAAGACTTTTATTGGCAGGCTGCAGCTTTGCAGTTACAAGGAAAGAGCCAATTGCTATCACTTACCTTGAAAGGTAATCTTATAAGGAATCTTAAAGGAATCACAAACCTAAACTTTTATATATGAAGAAGAATCATTCAGCTATCTTTAAATATTTAGGGTACATACTCACTCATCAATAGATTTTTATATCAGGAGTTTGAAGGGCAAAATAGGTACAAGGAATTAATCATCACCTTTGGTTATCAACCAACCCTAGCAAGAAAAGTGTATCACCTAGTAATACTTGGGCTGCTTTGTTCTTGTTCCCTGACCGTAAAGAGTTCCGCATTCAACTAAGTGCCTTTCTAAAACTTTAGATTGTCTTCTTGACTTTTTCACCTAAAAGCTATTTGATAAAAAAAATAAAAATAAAAAATAAAACTCCTAGTCTAACTTTTAGTTATTTTCAAAGCATTTTTTTCAGCTGTGATGCACTTAAAACCTATGAACACATCTCTCAATATTAAGGTTAAAAGAATTTAAGATAGATGGGCTAAATGGGACTCAATTGTTTTTCTGAATCATTAACTTAAGCCACAGTCTATATGGCTACTCAATAAAAACTCATGTGTTGTGGCAATGTGACATTTCCTTGTTTATATTTTTAATCATCAAAACTCTACTTAAACTAACATTATTAGTGACATTTAAACAGTACATCTTAGAAAGAAATCATCTTCATAATAATCCATAGGTAAAACTGCCCAGTAGAATGGGATGTTTCCATGAGATAAACATAGTACATTATAGGCAGTGGGGATCTCCCCATACCCATTCATATCATGTCAGATACCAGAGAAAGATGGCAGCAGCAAACATGTAAAGGCACAGTTGAAGCAAAAGACATTCCTGGGTCTGTGGTCTCCTGGCTCTGCCTATCTGAGATTTACCGATCAGGGAGTTGCTTCCTGGTAGACTGACATCTTGAACTTCACTTACCACCTGGACATGGTCACTGGCTACCTGCATTTTAATATAGTTCATCCTTCCCTGTCTTCCTTTCTGTAATCAGTATTCCTATTCCCCAAACACAATTTAACTCATCTTGTTCTATCATTTCCTTTAAGCCTTAATGCCACTGTGTTCTATTTCCCCTTCCTTGAAAGTCCCTTTCTCATGCCTCTTACTAATTTCTGGCCTCTATGGATATTCAAAATAAAACATATCTATATAAAGGTTCAAATGCAATGTCACAAATGAAATAAAAGATGCAGCTTGTCCTTGGAACTTTGCTTTACCACCTTCAGAATGATTGTTTCTCACTCAAAATGATTGTTTCCAGATCTGTTCATTTACCTTTGAATTTCATAATTTCATTTATCTTAACAGCTGAATAATATTCCATTGTGTGAACGCACCAAATTTTCATTAGCAATTTTTCAGTTGATGGACATCTTAATTACTTTAATATCCTGACTATTGTGACTACAATAGTACTGAATGTGGATAAACAGCTATTTTTATAGTGAAATATAGTTGTCTGACTCTGTGCTCAAGAGTGGTATAACTATCTTTTTGTGATATATCTATTTCACACTACAACTGATTTTCACAGTGAACCATTAGCATTCCAATATGCCCCTGTATCCAAATGTCCATGCCAGAATCTCTCTCTCTCTCTCTCTCTCTCTCTCTCTCTCTGTCTCTGTGTGTGTGTGTGTGTGTGTGTGTGTGTGTGATTCTGACAGATTACTGTGAAACTATCAAATTGGTTTTATATTGCAATTCCTTGATGGATAAGGATGTGGAACTTAAAAAATAAGTTTCTTGGCCATTTGATTGATCCAGCATGGAAACTACCACCAAACTTACAAAGAAGAACAATACTTCCTGAAAGACTCTGCAAAATAGAAGAGAAGGAAGTTTTTTAAATTATTTTTATGAGACTAGTATTATCTTGATATCAGAACCAGAAAAAGACCAAAAATAAAATAAAACTGTAGGATGATATCTCTGATGAACAGAGAAGTAAAAAAAGGAATGGAAAGACCCCCTTTTGCCCGATATAGAAGGATTAACAATGTGAAATATAATAATTCATCCTATCAACTTTTGGATGCAATTATTCAAAAAACTACAAAATAATCTTAAATTTCATGTGGAATCACAAAATACTAATGATCCCCAAAACAATCCCAAACAACAACAACAAAAACCTTTTTGAGGTATCAGCATACCAGATTTCAAGTAGAAATGTAGTAGTAAAATCATCATGGTACTGACATTAAAACAAGCTCATGAGACTGACAGCCAAACATTAGGCAGAGCTGGAAGAATCCTGTCTAAGAGGGAGAGGAAAGATTATAGGAGCCAGAGAGGTCAAGAACACCCCCCCCAAAAAAAAAACAGCCCACTTAACTAACCATGTAGAAGTTCAGAGATTGAATCTGCAATCAGGAAGCCTGCGCAGATTGACCTAGGCTCTATGCATATATGTTAAGGTTGTATAGTTGGTCTTCTTATAGGACTCTGAACAGTGGGAGTAGGTACTGTCTCTGACAATTTTGCCTGCTTTAGGGACCCTTTTCCTCATACTGGGTTGCCCCATCCACCTCCATGGGAGAGAAGGTGCCTAGGTACCTCATCTTACTGCAACTTGACATGTCATGTTTAGCTGATGTCCCTGGGAGGTCTGCTTTTTCTGAAGGGAAAGAGAAGAAGAGTGAGTGGATAGGAGAGGAAGGAGGTAGTGGTGGCATTACTAGGAGTAGAGAAGTGGGTAGAAACTGTGATTAGGATGTAGTATATGAAAGAAAAATAAATTTGAAAAGTCTTATGGATTGTTGGACTAGAATTTAGGGCCCACTTATGAGCCAACATTCTTACTGCCATATGATTATTGACAAAGAGACCAACAATAGATATTGGAGAAAAGAGAATCATCAGCCAATGGTTATGGTCAAACTGTGTCGTGAAATATACAAGAATGATACCCAGCCTAATCTCTAACTCTGCTTTGCAGAAACCTTCACTTTAAATGGATCAAGGATCTCAGCATAAACCTAGTACTCTGAATCAGACAGAGGAGAAAATGGGAAATATATTGGAACTCATTGTCTTGGAAGAGATTATTCTGAACTGGAGCCCTATATCACAGACATTAAGGATAACAATTTACAAATGGGACCACATGAAATCAAAAGGATGCTGTAAAGCAAATTATACAATAGCTCTAGTGAAGAAGTACCCCACAGAACGAGAAAATGTCTTTAACAGGTTTACTTACTTCTGACAGAGAATTAGTGTTTAAAATGCCCAAAGAACTCAACATCAAGAAAATAAACAAAAAAGTTACAAATTGGGTCATAGATCTAGACAGAGTTTCTCAAAAGGAGAAACACCATCTCATTTCTTGATAATAAAATAACAAAAATTAATATTTAAATATGTCACTTGTTATTATCAGAGAACTGAAAAATATATGACAGCTCAAGGTTGTCCAGAGATCTCATTTCCTAGAATGTCCATTAGGCAATGTCCCAAAAACTAATCTAATTTACCTTGATACAGCTGAATGGCCACCCTTCCTGTCTTCACATCTTCTACCTATTAGGTACCTTACCATTTGAGTATTCTCTGTTATAGCATTTTGAAAGTCTGAATTAAGAAGTTCTTTATTTTAATCTTTAATAAGATAAATCGTGAGAATAATTTGCATTTTCATGTCTTTATTATTCCTTTTTCTTTTATCACCCTGTTCCCTTTCTTTTATTTCCCAAGGCCATGGCCCTGACTCTGCCTGTTTTGATTTCATTCTGGATCATCCTATCATTTACCATATTTAACATTTTATGTAACTCTGAATTTTGCTTTTCCTTAACATTTAGAGTGTGGAAAAAATAATGTCATTGAGGTATAAGTTTCAAGTATTCTAACTCACGAATTAAAAACCATATGCAGCATGTAGTTGGAAGTTTTTCTGTGTCCCACCTGGTCTGCAGCCTTCCAGACCCAATTAAACACACAGAGGCTTTCCCACTCATGTCCCCTAAGTAAAGAGGCTTATATTAATTATAACTGCTTGGCTATTAGCTCAGGCTTATTACTGACTAGTTCTTACACTTAAATTTACCCATAATTCTTATCTATTTTTAGTCACGTGGCTTGGTACTGTTTCTCAATTTTGCCTTGTCCTCTTGCTTCCTCTGTGTCTAGCTTGTGACTCCTGATTCAGCTTTCCTCTTCCCAGAATTCTCCTTGTCTGCTTATCCCACCTAAACTTCCTGCCTGGTTACTGGCAAATCATCATTTTATTTATCAACCAATCAGAACAACACATTCACAGCACACATAATGACATTCCACAAAACTTGTTCTTTTCTGTCTAATCAAGAAAGAAGGTTTTTAACTTCAACATAGTAAAATTACATATAATAGAACAGTTATCAAGTAAAAATTACAGTTACAGTATCTAGTCTATTTGCATTTTGTAAAATTAAAGCAAATATTCTATCTATCCTATATTTGTGAGTCTAAAGATTCATATCTAATTTATTTTTTATAATAGCCAAGAAAAATTATAATTATCTAGTCTTCAACTGTATCAAAGACCTCAGAAGCATAGAATATTGCCTAAGTAAACAGGAAGAGCATTGTAAGCAATTTCCAAAAATCTGGAATGACAGAGATAGCTGTCTGCCTGGACAGTTACCCAAGGTTTCTCTACACATTGGGGCATCATCTTTGGCCTACAGGCTTAGTGTATCTGACAGACTCATTTGTGAAGTAGGATGTATACAAGGCCTACAGCTCAACCTCACATTTGGTGCGAGTATTCCATGTACCACATAAACTTGAATTATGCCAGTGTCCTGTCATGATTCAGGATTTTAAATTCTAGAAATTCCTGGTGTTTTTGAAATTTAGCTACCCAATCTTTCCAGAATGTGGGTGGCTTCATTGGAAGTTGCGGAGCTGGAGAGATAAGGTGAGGTTGGCTGGTGGCTTTCCGTATTTCCCTGATCTCTCTAAGGCTTTAACCCAAATTTCTGGCTCAGTGTTTTTATTTAATAAGATCATTTAGAAATTCGTCTAGAGAAGCACATCCCTGGGGCAGTTCCTTTCAACCCTATGCAGTGGATTTTCTTTCATAGCCTATAGAAAGAATGTATTTTCAACTCTATAAGAAGATACCCCAACAATTGGGAGACTGTGTAGATAAGATAAAATTTCAACAGTGATGTCCATTTCCTTAGTTTAGCACAATGGCATAAAATGTTCTCTCAGCTTCTCTCTAATCTTCCCTATGAAACCAAGAGAGTACAACCATCTCCTCCACATCCACAAACCCAAGTGACTCATTGTTTTCTTCCCAGCCAATCTTCCATAATTTACTGTTCTAACTACAACTTCCCACAGGTTGTACTATCTTGAAGGATCTGTTCTAGGTGAAAGATTTCTTTAGCACCCCTTTGGAATCCCAAAGGATGACCCCAGGCTGGGCTACTAGCAATAGTGGAGAGGGTGCCTGAACTAAACTGGCTTGCCCCAGAGATCAGACCAGTGAATGCCCTAACTGTCATCACAGAGCTTTTCTCAAATGACTGATGGAAGCAGATGCAGAGATCTACAGCCAGTCACCAGACAGAGCTCCAGGAGTCCAGGCAAAGAAAGAAGAGAGGGATTCTATGAGCAAGTGCATCATGATCATGATGGGGAAATATGCAGGGACGACCAAACCAAACTAGAGGGAACTCATGGATCAATGGATGTGGAGCCTACATGTTACTCGACTAGGCCCTTTGCATGGTGAGACAGTTGTGTAACTTGATCTGCTTGGGAGGCCCCCTGGCAGTAGGATCAGACTCCATCTATGGTGCATAAGCAGGCTTTGTGGAGCCCAATATCTATGATGGGACACCTCGAGGCAGGGGGAAGGGCTTTGGATTTGCCTCTACTGAATGTACCTCCACAAGGAAGGCCTTGTCTTCTTATGGGAGGGAGTGGGGGATGGGTTGGGAGAGGAGGCTGGGGGGTGGGAGGAAGGAAGAGGGGGATGTTTGATTGGTGTGTAAAGTGATGAAAATTTTTCTTTAAAAAAAAAAGACTTGAGATGGCTTAGCTACTTCACACTTTTAAACACCAAATATTTCTTGGAAATATAGATAATGTGTAGTCTGATAATTTTGCTCCATTATCAAGATATTATTTTTTATGAAAAATACTTTTGATATATTAGCTGTTAAATTTTTGTTTGGTATATTTGGAGAATTTTATTTTTAAAAGAAAATCATGCAAATATGAGAATGGTGTTTGCATTGTACAGTTGGAAAAAAAGCAAGAAAAGAAGACAGAACTAAGTAGAAATGGGACAATAATCCTGCCAGGATTCTTAAGCAGTTAGACATACTTAACAGTTGTAAATTATAATAGTCATTTGAAATTTAGATAATTTCACTTGTATAGGCTACACTAGGCTGAGACCAAGTCATTCTTTCAAAATCTAAACTTTGTACATGTGAGACCCCTTTATTTTGGTGAAAATTCCACTACATGGAAAATTTTTATCTAACTTATATATATTGAATATTTATAAATCAAAGTTAGTAATCCTTAACACTAATTAAGATTATTCATGGTGCATATTTTACCTGCTTCTGTCCTTTCTATTACAGTGAATATCTGCTAGATGTTTGGATACTGACTTCATTAAGATCTAGTAATATATATCTACTCAGTAGAAAGGATAACAGTAAACATGAAAAATCAGATATTCACTACCACTTCTGAAATATACAACTTAAATATGTGTGCTTAGTTTCTAAATCAAATAACCACAAAAATGAATTTATCAGTTTTTTATGATGAAATGTTATTGAATTCAGCTGCACAGAGAATTTTGAATTCAAGTCACATGAGGTCTAACTGCCTGCTTAGGGTAAAAGGAGATATCAGTCCATTGAAAGGCAGTCTAATACTAGACATTAATTAGTGACTACAATTTGGTAGCAAAGAGGAAAAAAAGAGATACAAGGGAAAAAAGTAGTGTTGAGGGATGAGAGTTCACCTGATTTCTATGAGGTAACCTTTATCCTTCTGAGTAATACAATGACTGTCAAACCTATCATGTATCTTCTACAGTAGCTGTCACAGCTTAAACCCCTTCCGTTTTTACTCCAATAGTAATATAGCAACAAAGTAAAAACCCTTATAAGCTGCTCTTATGGTCTGGATTGGTCCACAGTGATATTAGGTATGGTAATGGAAGTAGGCGAGGCAAAGATGGTTGTAGAAAAAGCCATTAAATAGTCTGTGTATTTTACTTGCAATGTGAAAATGAAATTACTCTCTTAAGCCACATTTCACACAATCTACTGGCACATTAGTTTTCTCAATACTAAATCCTGCTTGTTCTTAGTATTTGTGTTTCTGTGAGGACATTTCTTCACACGGATACAGGAAGAGTTGTCTTCCTAACCTTAACATTTTCTCAGCAGTGTTTTTTAACGTTTTTTCTTAATGTTACCACTATTCGTACAGCAAATATTTAGCAAATAAAGTCTTATAATATCTTCTCTATACAAAAAAATAGCATTGGATGTATTTTATTCATTTTGGAAAAAGAACTAAAATTGCCATAATAAAGTCTCTAATTGCCACATAGTTCTCTTAATGTGGCCATTATACATTTTGGGGTACAGAATAATGTACTTTATTATGGTATACCGCCTCAAAACTTATTGGAGTATCTTATAACATGTGATATGTGCATTGCATTATATTTTATTGCAAATATGTTTATATTTATATTTACAATAAAATATATATTGAATTTTTCAATCTGAGTGACCTAACGATCTCCAATGATAAGAATCTGTGTTTGTTTGTGACTGAGTCATGAACCCTAACCTGCACCAACAGAGCTGTATTTGACTTTTTTGCCGACACAAAAATCCTTACAGGGCCATTTTCTTCCTAGTTCACAGTTGCCAGTTTCAAATCCAGGATCAATTTCAAGGCAGGCCAAGAGAGCCAAGAACATTCTGAGCAAAGGGATTGTTAAAGGAAAGTGAAGCTGTAAGTATTTTTAAAATTGACTTGTAAGCCAACTGTAGCCTTCTTTAGTGGAACACAGACTGAAATACCGACACTGCTGTTTCCTCGGGAAAATCAGAGATGCCCACAGCAAAGTGTTTTCCTGACATTCAGAAGGCCTTAGAAGAAAGGCAGTGTAAATGACAGGGTCATTTTTATACAGATAATCTGTTTGCCTGATCACTTCTCTGGGATTGATCATACCTTCCTGCCTTTTTCTCAGTTATATACATGAAAATGAATCAAGATTTCATTTGAATGTATATATATATATATATATGATTTAAAAGTAATATTACAGATTTTTAGAAAATTAATCAAATAAAAGTATTTTCTAACAAGTAAAATGCACATATTTTTACTTTATAAAATAGAAATCCAATTTAATTATTTTCATATGTCATGAAAATGATGTATATTTTATTTATTTTGAAAAGAGTACTTAATTTTTTTCTCAATTCAGTCCAAAGAACTCTTTCTGACCCCGTCTTATGTGTCAAATAGTTGGTACAGGCTCCTCCTGTGCACATGACTAAAGCTTCTGTGAAAAGTTTCACAAACACAAGTCTTCAAAATGTATGGTGTTATCTACACACATTCAATTAAGACTTTGGTATTGGCCAGGTGTGATGGCGCAGACCTTTATGCAATACTTGGAAAGCAGAAACAGGCAGACTTGAGTGTGTCTGAGGCCAGCATGGGCTACAAAGGCCAGCTAGTGTCACATGGTGAGTCTCAATGAAGGGGGGGCAATAACTAAGACAGACGTCACTCAAATACTGAATGTCTTCACTAACCGTAAAGTGCTTCCAGTAATATTTACCCTTGCCTGTCACAAACACTTCCCAACGGGGCCATTTTTTTTAACTTTATTTAATTTTGTTTCACAACTACACTTGGCTCAGCAGCAAGTCCTGATGGCTGAGTTTTTAAGATTCATTGGAAGGTCAGGAGAGATGGCTCCGCTGTTTAGGGCACTTTCTCCTTTTACAGGCTACCAGAGTTCAGTTGGCAGCCCTACCCCAAAGAAGAACACAGAAGAAGGCAGATCTCTGTGAATTCAAGTTCCAGCCAAGATGAAAATAAAATCACACAAAAAAAGAACTCTTTCTGTTATACCTCCAATTTCTCTAGATCAAATTCTAGTTCGTTTCTGTATTAGAAAGACTTTTAAAGTTTTTTTTTCATTAGCAATTTACAACTATATCTTCTCTTTCAGAAAGAGGAACAAAATTAAACTAACTTTGGGGCTCTTTAAAACATTAACTTAGAGAATTCATTTTATTTTACTTCTTTATGTCTTAAATTTTCACCATCTCCTTCTATCTTTCAGAACAAGGACAATGTTTTGCCTTAAACTGTGAAGTTCTATCTAGTTCAACGCATTTTCTACCTCAGGCCTTGCTTGACAACACTGATTGTCAAGTTGAACTGAGAATAAAAAGTGGTTTCTACTCCTCTGCTGGATAAGAAACAATGTCATTGCAGTCTTATTTATTGGTGAACTTTAGCAAAGATGGACAGAAGTTGTCTCTGGTGATCCAAATGACAGTTCCCAGAGTCTGAGGCTCAACATCAAAAGCACTTCATTGCCTTCTTACAAGACATGAAACCGAGTCTCAAACTGAAAATAACTGATATCTGAATGATTCCACCTCAATGAATGAAACGGGTTTTTTTGTTAGGAAACCTTGTTTGTTTCTCTGATTGCAATTTGTAATAGGACAGTATAGGGCTTGGAGAAACAGTTTCAGTGCTCAGAGGTGGATGTGTAGCTCACTCAGAGTGCATAAGGATTTGAATTTAGTATTTACCTCTAACATACACACACACACACACACACACACACACACCAAAAAATTAATTGTAAGTGTAAGATACTTATAAATAGATATTAAATAACATATTGTTGCTCAGTAACTTGTTATAATTCTCATGCTGCATATGATGATAATTTTACTAAAATATGCCAGGAAATGTAAAAAAGAGCTATTTTTAATGATTTTTTAGATATTTAATTATATGTATGTGTCATTGTGTGGGAATGTCCACACAAGTGCAGGCTCTCACAGAGACTAGACTTAACAGTTCCTCCTGAAGCTGCGGCTTCAGAAGGTTGTAAGTCTTCTTGAGTGGGTTCTGGGAAAGGAACAAGGGTCTCCAGCAAGAGCAGCCCATGGTCTACTGATGAGCCATTTCTCCAGCCCTGGAAAATGTAAGATAAATTGAACATGCTAATACAACACCAGGCAATGTGCTTATGACATTGCATATCATGAGCAACTTGTAATTCACCATCAGATCAAGCCATGTTGTCCTTGTTATTTTATATTAGTATATATACATATATAATGTAAATGTAAAAATATATATTATATAATGTAAATATTAATATAAGATATTACTAATATAATATATTGTATTAGTATATATACTAATATAAATCATATATATGATTTTTCTATATCTATTCTCATTTTCCTATAAATTTTGGCAATGTAGACTGTAGAAATTAAATCTGATTGCTCAATATTTTATCACTACAATTGCCTATAGTACAAATTACAAATAAGAATGATAGTTTTTCCTTAGAAACAGTTTTGACCTATTGTAGAACTGGGTGGCCTCAAAATCACTATCCTACCATCACAGCCTCTAATATGGTGGAGCTGCAGGTATATGCCACCATGTCACGCTAATTTTCAAAATATTGCATAAATAAAAGTGTACTCAGGAATTTGTCATATTATTAAAGAATTTACACTTTTTTTCTACTGCAAATAATTCAGATATTTTAGATAATTACATTGAAAACAGAAATGGCAAATAAAAGCCATAACAATCTTTACATGTTTACTGTTATTGTATGTACACAATGACCTAAACCTACATGTATATCTTATAGTTTGAATAAATATGATAAGACTCAAAATTTAAATAGGATACACTCATACCATCATATATGAAGAGATTTCTACATTAAAAAATAGACTTATTATAACAAATTCACTGAATAGGCCATGTACCATGATGACTAATAGTATAGATTGTAATGAAGGTAGTTAATAAATGATGTAGGGGAGTTTCTGACAGAAGTGCAAGAAACCATCACCGTGAAGATGGCAGAGTGGGCAAAGCCCTTGCTGTGCAAGCATGGAAATCTGAGCTCAGATCCTCATCACCCATGCTAAAAACGAGGCATGGATTTATCTACCAATAATTCCAGCATAAGGATATAGGGGCAACAAGATCCCAAGAGCTTTCTGGACTACAGAGAGCTGAAGGCTATAGTGGGAGACCCTGTCTCAAAAACATAGTTACACTGAAAGTAACCAATGCTGACAATTGGATTCCACAAGCACATAAACTAGTGAGCACACATGTATACACATGCACACACACACACACACACACACACACACACAGAGAGAGAGAGAGACAGAGACAGAGACAGAGAGAGAAGACAGTCTAAGCAAATATAGAATAGTTTCCACTTTGAGAAACTTCGCGTTTAGTTGGGTAGTTGGGATTTCTTTTCTTTTCTTTTCTTTCTTTCTATTTTTTTTTTGATTTTTCAAGACAGGGTTTCTCTATGTAGTTTTCTTGCCTGTCCTGGATCTCACTCTGTAGAACAGGCTGGCCTCAAACTCACAGAGAGCTGCCTGGCTCTGCCTCCCAAGTGCTGGGATTAAAGGCATGAACCACCACCGCTCAGCAGTTTTAGTTGGCACTTCTAAGATCATCTATGGCATTTTATTTTTTTATCAAGTTATATTATTTAACATCAATGAAGAAATTGGAGCTATTACAATTTATCAGCTTAGGAACATAATAAGGCTAACTAAAATATTTTAAACTCTAAATTTAAAACTATTTTTTATTTAAAATAATTATCCTCATTGAAAATTTTACAGATATGAAAATTAATAAGCACACAAATAATTATGTTTAGTTAAAATGAGGAAAATAACCTCTTAAGGTACTTATTTGTGTGTGTGTGTGTGTGTGTTGCATGTTACTCATGCCTATAAGCAGGCAGAGGCCAGAAAAGGGCAACAGGTAAGGTCCCTTAGAGCTAGAGTTAAGGAAAATTATGAGATGGCTGACTTATTTGGTTGGGGATATCTGAACCCTGGTATTCATGATAAAGCGTTATCTAACCACTGAGTTACTTCTCCAGGCCAGGGATCTCATTTAAAGAAAAAGTAAATATGTGTGTTGTGTTGTGTTTGTGGTTCATGCACTAGTTGCTGTGTCTGTGTGTGTATGTATGTGTGTGGAGTGTACTTGGCTACTAATAGTTAATGCTATAAGTCTTTCCTCTGTGCTTCACACCTTTAGTTTTTGAGAAAGGAAGTCTTTAAGTTTGTTCTTCACATATTCGGAGAGACCCTGGACAGTGTGCTCCAGGAATCTTTCTCTGTCTACTCTTGTTCTGCTCCTATTACAGTTGAAAACTTTTTTAACTAAGACACTGGGATCTGAACTCAGGTGGTATTCACGTTTGCCCCTGAGTCATCTCCCCAGCCACAGCATCTTACTTTGTTATATTCTAATTCACTTATGGAAGACAAATCTTTGCATCTCATATGAGTTTTCTGGCCTTTACTTCAGTTTGGGGTTCTGAACTTTGGCAATATATTCTTGACATGCCAGCCTACCTATTGCAGTAACTCGCTGACGCTTTTTATCTACTTAGACGTGTAAGCAGAGCACACACAGCTCCACCTCAGTTCACACTCAAATTAAGACTGATGGACAAAAAAATTCATGCATATTAAATTGGACAGAAAAGCAGTAACCACCTGTCCTAGTTTCTTTTTTAATTCTAGATGTCATTTGTCCAAGACATACTATGTCATAACTCCACAGTCAGAAGCAGCCAGCTACAGTCTTGTTTCAAGTTGATGGCATAATTTCAGAGGGAAGGAGACAAATTGGGCTTCTCATTTTTCCAGATCAATTGGAATTCTCTTCATCAAAATGTTTAGGGAAGTTTTGGTGGCAGTCAGGGCCATGGTGAGGATGGAAAATTACATTCATGTCTATATGGTTGGTATTCTTCTCTTCTGTGAACCTACAGAAAGTATGAATTCAGGACCGAGGGAAGCTGTGCTTTGTCAGACAGCTTAGTTTCACAATTTATGAGCATAACTGACTGATCATTTTAAGGTCTAACACATGGTTTCTTTGCCCTCTTCTACAAGATTGCACTGTTGCAACCAGACCTTACTCTGTAAGTACTGGCTCTACTATAATTATATGATAGGTATACTCCTTAAGAAGTTAACCTAAGTTTGGACCCATGTGAAACTTACCATTTGATGCTGCAACCCTGGAGTTTTATAGCGTAGTATACCCTAATGTACCTTGATTCTAAAGTAAAAACCATGAGGCTGTTTATCTCAGAGACATGAGTACCAACAGTTATAACTCTTTCTGATATGACAAACAATTATGAAATATGAAATGAATAGAGAGAAATTCAGTTTGCATTATTTTCAAGAAACTGCCTAGGTAAGTCAGTATGCATTCAACATCAGTGGAGTCAGAAGTAACTTAAAGTCCAATATACAATCGCTTTGCTTAGAAAACCCAGTTTGCATGTTACCAACAGGATGAATCTGAGAAGAGAACATGTTGTTGTAGATAAAGATATTAGGCTGGGGTTTTTGGCTTCAAGAACAGAGAGGAAGTGACAGCTTTTAAGGACAGGAACAGGAAGAAATAGCAGAATTTTGAGATGTGTGGCATGAACAGCCTGGGTGTGGGAGAAAAAAATGAGTAATGTTTGTCAGTGATGCCAAGGTAAAGCAATTGAAAAATGAGCCACTGAGAGAGAGAGAGAGAGAGAGAGAGAGAGAGAGAGAGAGATAGAGAGAGAGAGAATAAGACAGAGATAAGAAAAAACATATGGGTTTTTTCCTAAAGAAGGAGAGAGGATGGTAGGCAAGTTTGGCCAATGCAAGTCACTTAACATAATGAGTGCATTGGAGTAACTGAGAAGTAGATCTTAACATTCCTTCTCTTCTGTGCAAGAGTGCATCAAATGGATTACATCACTCTTGAGGAAAGAAGGAAAGGCTACCTCTTGGCATTGCTTTGAAAGCCTTCACTTACTTAACTGTGTGAATTATTTTAGCACTTGAAAGAATTCCATGTATAGAAAAAACAAGACCCAGCTATACCACTCTTGCGCAAAACACCAAGGAATGCTCAATCATACCACAAAGATACATGCTCAACTATGTTCAAAGCAGCACTGTTTGTAATAACCAGAACCTGGAAACAACCTAGATGCCTGTCAACTGAAGAATGGATTAAGAAAATGTGGTACATATACACAGTGGAGTACTACTCAGCAGAGAAAAACAATTACAGCATGAAATTTGCAGGCAAATGGATGGAACTAGAAAAAAATCATCCTGAGTGAGGTAACCCAAACCCAGAAGGACAAACATGGTATGTACTCACTCATAAGTGGATTCTAGATATAAAGCAAAGAACAATTAGACTGCAACCCACAGAACCAGGGAAGCTATATAGCAGGGGGGACCCTAGGATGACTGTGGCTTATAATAAGTTTTGGTTTTACTCAATTGCTGGGCAAGCCTCAATAAAACATTTCACAATTAGGAAAAAAAAGAAAAAAAAGAAAAAAACATTATCATATTAGTAAATAGAAATGCTGAAGAGGTATTAAAAATGTCAATCTTTTATGCTCCTAGAGGTACTCTATTGTAATAAATTAATAGAGAATGTGTCAGCTTAGATGTTCATTAATATGTATTTATATGAAAATACAGATGTTACTCCAATCAAGAAATTATTTTTTAAAGCACACATTAAGTGAAGGAGGAGGATAGAACATGTTCCTAAACACTGAATGCAGTAAGGAAGAGTAGAGGAAGCACCATCAGGATCCATTCTAAATCCTCTTAAAGTATCATTTACACAATCATTTTAGAATCTTTGCAGTCTCATGAAATAGAATGCAATAATCAGTAAGAAGAACCAGAGTTAATCTGATGCTATCTTGGCACTGTATATAGTCAGAAAGCATGATTAGTACATGTCAAAGCATCAGTTTCATTATAAATATTGGGATTTGCAGTGCTAAGGTAAATGGACAGTCTATCATCTCTAGAGACATCCCATTCCATCATCTATTTAGCCATTCAATAGCTTTTCAAACCAATGAAGACTATGTACCAAACATTAGTCAAAATATTAGGAATTGAGAAATTCATGAAGTAAAAAAACAAACAAAAAAGAACTTTATGTTTTGAAGCTTACAGTCAAAATAGGGAAGACAAATAAGACAAAATATGCCAATTCTATTACATGCTACATGGTACTGAATAATGTTGGGAAATCTAGTGTCAAGAATAACTTTGCATATTGGGGACCAGCAGAGGCTGTGCCTCTGTGATTTATTAGCAAGCAGTTCCTGTATACTCAGGAAGAAGTGTGGTAAGTTACAGAAGATGAAATGGATTGTGCAGTGAAGCTGATCAAGAAATCTGGGAAGTGGGTTTGCCCAAACTGCTGAGCACCAGGGCTCCTTTGTATTCCTGTTGGAAGGTAAGAGGGAAAACAGGTCCTAGCCTACCTTCAGAGCAAATAATGATGTGTATCTCTGTCCAGGTCAAATTAACATGAAGGGTTGGCCATGCTTAGAGGAATGTGTTTGTTTAAGTCAATTCTTGATGTGAATGAGCTGCTGCAAAGGGTACACATTTACCAAACATGTCAAACTGAGTAGGATAGCTACTGGAAAGGCATTTGTAGTATTCTGAGAACACATTAAAGAAAATCTGAGTAGCTTTGTTGTTTGTTAGAGAGAGAGCATAGTTAGTATGTACCTCACTCTTGACATAAATGCACTATGTAGCCCAGGCTGTTTTAGAATTATAATCCTACTTTCTTGGCCTCACCAATCCCAGCATAAAGGTGTGAATCAAAACGCCCAACTCTTCCTTTACATTTAACTAAGAGTTTGTTCTTTTCATATGTGATTATAGAGAACAAAACTATAGGAGATTGAGAACTGCCTCAAAACAGTAGTCACACATATTTTCACATTCCATTGCATTTGTATGTAGGCACAAGTTTAACTTGCTATTACCTTGAAATTATAACTGTGATCAGCCTCTTAGATATTTCATTCTTTAATCTATTAACCACTTGGAGATAATGTCAGACCTTAGTTAAAAATGAGCATTAGAAAAAGCATTTACCAAAAAATACTTGTAAGTGGTGAATAAATGATCCTCACATATGGTTAGTAATATAAATTAGCACAATCAGTTTGAGGAACAGTAATGTGGTTCTTTGAGAGACTAAACAGAGTCTCAATTATCTTAATCTTGAGTTTATATTAAAACATAGTATTTGCACCTCAGAGAATGCTGAACGCTCATGTTTGTTGCATCACTAAGAGCTTAGTTAGTAAATCAATCTTTATAGCTGGATAGTGGTGATACAGATGTGGTGAGAGAACTTAATCGTTCACTCATAAAAACAATGTTACCCTATTTTCCTTTTAAAAGGTGGAACTATATGACATCATGAAGAGTAATACATGCCAGTCACAGAAATACAAACACTACAGTTCCTTCTTATGTGGAAGTTATTAAGTGTAGATTAGAATTATGATAGTGTATACTAGAGCTTTGGATAGAGAAGGCTAGAGAGCAGGAGGCTAAACAATTGGAATCCACACACGATTAAATAAAAAGCAATCCAGTCTACTGTTCTACAGTGCAGAAAACTATAAAAGAGTATCTTAATTTCAAAGCTATCTGCCCTGCAATACACTGCATTCCATTCCAATATATTTTATATATTTATGAATTATGTATTATGATATAATTTAATGTCTTGAATTTTTAAACATAATTTATTTTTTGAGTTTGTCATTCTAATAAATATTTCAGAAGTTTTTAACATTTCCAAAACATCAAAATACAGCTTGCTATGCACATTTTCAGACTGAGTATCAAACCTCCCAAATACTTTTCAAATTAGAAAGTTCTCTTTTCAATGAGATAATAGAATGGAAAAATCATCTGTAGTTTAACATCTCTAAATCATAGAAAAATCCAAACTGGCTGTCAAGTTTCTTTCTTACTTTAAGAACTGTGGCAATAATAATTAATTTCATCTTGAATAGCACTTTGAAAAATTCATTTCATACATTGAAGTGACTTTTATTTGTTCTGCACTAAGTTATCTAGTTTTGTCTCTGTTTTTGTAATTCTCTTTCAAAAGGAGAGATAAATAATTTACAACAGTCAAGAGAACAGGGAAAGAGAATGTTAATTTCTCCTTAACTGATGAATGAATAAAAAAATGTGGCACATGCTTGCCATTGGGATACCCTTTAGACAAGAATTAAATTGTTTCAAGATGACAGGAAAAGAGTGGAGATTCTCATATGAAGTGAAATAAGCCAAATTCAGAACAGCATATGTGAGATAATCTTATTCATCTATATCATGAAAGAGTTGATTTCAGACTACTCCAACTGATTACTGGAAACTGTGAGGAGGAAAAACAGAAATGTGTGGGCAAGAGGTTGATATATGGATACCAAGAAACACGTAAACGGTAGCAAATGTCTTATTATACTGTACAGTAGCATGGCCATAGACAAGAAAAACATGTTGCACATTTGAACATCTAGAAGGAAGTATTTAGTAAATGTCTCCATAATCTGATCTGAATTAAACACTATACATTAAAGTATCTTTGTATTTAAACATTGCATAAAGGATCAATAGCATTTAGCAATTTATGGTTTTGTAATTTATGAACATAATTTAAAATCAAGTGTATTTAGAAAAGAAATATAGTTCAATCATTTTAATTCAGGTATTGCTTAGCAATAATAATTTTTCATCAACACTCATGCATGTATGCCTGTATAATTTTACAGTTAAGTTTATTTATTCATTTGGTAAAAAAAAATATAAGAATTTGACATTTGAGCAGATGCCTATTTGTTTCAAATTTGAACCAATATCACAATGTTGGAAGTTCAAGATTTCATTACTTTCTTATTTAAGTATGAGATTATTTGTTAAATGTTTTTATTTATTCTAGGACAATTTTGCTTTCCATCCAAGAGAGTTCCTGGATGTCTTTTGTTTGTCTTATTTGTGCTCAATAATTTTGCTTCTAGGTAGAATGACTGAAGACTTTTTTTTTCTAAAATCCTTAAATCCTCAATTTCTACTTATCCTACGGTATTGCCTACAAGAAAAGTGTCAAGGTTGACACATGCTCCCTGCTTTGCAAACCGTAGAAAATGATGTGTAAAGAGATGAAGTACATTAGCTAATGTTACGCCAAGCTAGAAATAGTTTCCTAAGTTCATGAATATTTTTATGTGCCCAGTAAGTTGGCCTTGACACACATTTCCTAAATAAACAAAGTGGATTTGCCTTGGGTTTCATTAAAATCAATGAAATTATTACAAAGAGGTGAATGCTTACATATATTAAGATATGACATGTACCTTTAGTAGCAAAAAAGTGTTTTATGATATATTTATGCTTTTAGATATTTGAATGTCTGTTCCCTGCAACTTGTAGGGGGAATAGATATCATAAGTGTGTGTGTGTGTGTGTGTGTGTGTGAGAGAGAGAGAGAGAGAGAGAGAGAGAGAGAGAGAGAGCGAGAGAGAGAGACAGAGAGACAGAGAGAGACAGAGACAGAGAGCTAGATAGAAAGAGAAAGATTATTTTATTTCATGTGGGAACCAAAGTTTTGCTCTGAGTGAATTAAAACTCATACATGATGGTAGGGTAGATCCAGTGTGATTGTTCAGTTTTATTATGATGAATCACAAATCATTTTCTACACAAATATCAATCAGTGTTAACAATTGATCAACCATTCCTGAACATTTGAGTGAGCCAAAAAAATATACTGATTACATTTAATTCAGGCAATAGCCTGTAGTAAGTTATGAAAAGTGATCTATTTGTCTGAGTTCCAATTAAGACTATTCTTAATAATAATTATTATTAATTTTAGTTTTAATAGCATTAATAATATCAAAACACAAACTTAAATTTAAAGTCAATACTATAAGAAATGCAAATAAATTATAAAGGCAAGTATGTTACTGTACATTATGTTATTCTAATTCTTCAAATTGTAAGTTATCTCCATTTATATGCACTTTAATCATAGGAATCATGAACCACATGGACAAATATGAATAATCTTATTTTGTGCATTTTATGTTTTTTGAGAAATTAATAAATATTTTAGTATATCTGGAAAATAAAATCAAGCATGGGGTATTTTGGCAAATTTTAAGTATTTTTCTGTATTGCGATTAAAGAAAAACTCAGCAAAGTAAAATATTTTTTCTCCAAATTTACAAATACTTTAAAATTAAGCATCATATTATATTTAATATACTGTGCAGTATCACATGTGTTTGAGTGCATACCTATTTTATACATTCTGTATACATATCCTATGATTATGCATTAAAATTTTAAAGTATAGTAATTGTGAAGTTTTACTAGTAATACAAGACAAATAGGATCAGTGCTTTGCTCAACTAACATCAGAGATGTTTCCTCTCGAAGGAGAAAGAACCAAATACAGAGACTCACAGCCAGACGTTACAAAGAGTTTTATCTTATTATATTCTATTTTACTATTATCCACCAGAGGCCAGGTAGGAGAGGCCTGCCACAGGTGTTCCACTGCAGAGCTTTGGATGAAACTTGAAGATTAGACTTGGAGAAATGGAAAGAGGGTGAGGTTCTGCTGTCAGTCCACTGCTTCTCTGGCAGAGGTGGCCTGTGTGTCCCTAGGAAATGCCTGCAGGAGTTGGGAGCCAGGACTAATCAATGCTGGCAGGGGAATTAGGAGCAGGTCTGTGCTATCCTCCAGAGATGTGGGTGAAGGGGAAGGGAGACTGCAGCAGGTGCTCTGTTCAGAGCTGAGGATGAGACCAGGGGATGTTATCTAGAAGGACAGGAGAGGTAAACATCTATCTGCGGTTAGCTTACCTACTTCCTCGACTGTAGTCTGACTATTTCCTAAAGAGACTCAGAAAGGAAGTGAATCTGGATGTGAGGAGAGGTGGAAAGGACCTGGGAGGAGAAGGGGAAAGGGAATTCATAATCATAATCAGGTTATTGTATGTGAGAAAAAAATCTATTTTTCAATTAAAAATAGAAATGTATTCATAAAAATTATTTTGTAATTAGAAAGCTAAGAAATATGATATGTACACTCACTTCTCATTTATGGCAATATTGCAAATGATTTAATAAAAATATATTGAAATATTAACAACCAATCTACCATTTAAATTGTCTCAAGCACTTAAATATTAGCAAGCTACAAGCTCTTCTAACCAAGCAAATGTAGTAAAAGAACATCAAGAAAGCATACTTTTAGAATAAGTAGTCAGCGTACAGCAAGGGAGATCACTCAAACAATGAATAAAGCCAGATTTTTAAAAGTCATATATGACCATCATTTCTACTTCATAAGTTATTCAGAGAAAAACAGATGTTTGTGACTATGCTCAACCTGAAGTATTTCAAGGTACAAGTCATTACTGAGACAAAAAAATATTAAGTAGTAAACTATTTAGAGAATGAATCTAAAGTGGAAAATATTTTGTTAAGCCATCATTATTGCTTTGTGCATAATCCATTTAGTCGTGAGTGTCACAGCAGTGGTGTTGAGGTGTAAAGAAGTTTGGTTTTGGTCACTGGCAGAAAGTTCTCATTCTCTGAGTGGAGAATGAACAGAATGTGAGTACGCTAAGCCACTTCAGCTAAACTGTAACCCACTGCCTCTGTCACAAGCTAAGCCAATTCTACAGAGTCCAATAACACAACAGGTGCATTGTGGAGCCTCAGCCAACACCCACACTAATGAGTGGAACAAGGAGTGTTCATTATTTAAAGTGTTCAGTTTCCAGTGAGATATTTCTTCATCACTTGAGTCAGGCTCACATGTAGATCAGGCTT
>CABHPH010139669.1:0-46367 GCA_902168325.1 Peromyscus nudipes
TCTCAGTTTCTCAAATGCATAACATTCCTCAAAGATGTTGTACGGAAGATGGAAAGGTTTGCTATTAAATACAATAAATGGTGACATGGATACAGCTGACTCAGAAAATCTCATGGAAATGGATGAAGAACCAAGACCTATTAAACAAGTGTTTGAACTCCAACATACACTTGTGTATCTTTAAGCCAGAATTGATGCATTTGGGGAAACAATATAAGCCAAATCAGAAACCCCAACACTGGGACAATATTCAGAAAATCTCATAACTGCTTCTGACATTTTCCAGAGACAGACACACAAAAAAGAAACAGTTAAACGGATTGATTTTTACTTTTTCTCATGCAACTGTTACTGCTGTTGTTTTTCTTTAAAATTTGGATAGATTTTGTTTGTGCCTTATTGAAACTTAGAGAGATAATGTCAGATTTGGTGAAGCTGACTGCATGGGCATCTATGAATTTACATAACATTAGTCTGGGAAATGCCAAGTGTATTATACAGACTTTATAATTAAAACTGCTTATATATATGAAAATTGAAGATGACTTTTTTAAAAAATTGCTTGAATTAGTAGATTCTGTACTGACTTTTATTTTTTGATAATGCATTAGAAACTTATTGTTAATGAAAAAAATTTAAATTAATTATTTTTTTAGGTTTACCTATCTCCCACTTCTCACTTTTAAATTTATGACTTCATATTTTATTATTGTTATATATGTGTGTATATGTGTATATATTTCTAAATATACAAATACAACATGCTTAGCCTGTATAGTGTTACTTGCATGTATGTTTCTGGGCTGACCATTTGGTATTAGATAACCAATTAGTGTACTCTTCACTGGAGAAGACTATTTCTTCCACTTTCAGAATTTCTTAATTGTCTGAATTTCTTTGCTGAGGGTTGAGTTCTCATGAGCTTTCCCCTGTCCACTTTGGCATGCCTATTCTAGTTGTCCTTGTTCAGTTCATGATTAGGCAATCAGTGAGAGATGGTGTAGCTTCTGACACTCATAGGAAACAGTCTCACAGGAAACTCTCTCATCCTTTGGCTCTTACACTCTTTCTCTGCTCTTCTACAGTGATCTCTGAGCCTTAGTTACAGGAGCTGTTTCATAGGTGTACCATTTGAGACTGGGGTCAACAACTCTGCGTTTTGGTTGGTTGTAGTTTTCTGTAGCAGTCTCTTTCTGCTGAGAAGAGAAGTTTCCATGATGGGTGAAATCAATGCTTATATATGAGTAGAAGGACAAATATTTATTCAGGTTTAGTAGAGTAGTAGTTGTAGGTTCTTCTCCAAGATTCATGACTTCACTACCCCTGGGTAGTTAGGTATGTTTCCAGTACTAGGTATGTTTTTCCTCTTGTTAAGTGTATCTCAAATTGTATTAGACAGCTATTGGTAACAGCCAAGGTATGTTTGCAACCATTGCACCCTTAGAGTGGACTAATGAGAGTCATTATTGTAGTACATAGGTGTCGTAGCTGAGATGGACTGTTGCTGGCTATCCTCCTTTGGAAGCATGCATAGGATCTTCTACTACCATGAAAACTAGTCCTTGGGAAGGAGGCATTCAGATCAGTTCCAGCTCAGGATTCTCTGGGCTCTGGCTCTAAATTTCATGATTATGCATTCTTTGGATATATGTCAGAGGGGTCAAGGACATCTCAAGAAAATCCACAGGAACAACTAACCTGGCACACAGGAACTCAGAGTCTGAACTAACCACCAGGGAGCATTCACGGGACCGACCTAGGCCCTCTACATATATGTGACAGTTTGTAGCTTGGTCTACTTGTGGGACTCCAAGAAATGGGAGAAGGAGCTATCACTTACACTTTGTCAGGCTCTTGAGAACCTATTCTTGATATTGGATTGCCTTGCCCAGCCTTAGTACAAGGGGAAGTGGTTAGTCTTACTGCAACTTGATGTACCACACTTTGTTAATACCCATGAGAGACCTGCTCCTTTCTAAACAGAAGCAAAGGAAGAGTAGATTGAGGGGAGGATGGAGATGGAGAAATGGGAGGAGAGGAGGGAGGAGAAACTGTGGTTGGGATGTAAAATTAATAAATTAAATGAAAAAAAAACACACAAAAGAGGGATTTGACAGTTTGGTGTTGGGTCTATAAGACAGTCTTCGGGTCTAGGGGGGAGTGTTGTTAACCCAGATGAGAAATTTTCATTTAAACTGTATATGTATACTTATACCACAAAACTACATGCATTATAGCATTTTTAGATATATCATAGTATGATTCCTTTTCCAGACTTCATTAATGTTACTCTACTCTCTTATTTTTCTGCATTTACTCATTCCCCCTCCCTAATTAGAGACCTTTGTTTTCCCATTTCCCAATTAAATCACTTGTACCTTACTATTCTCCTCTGTATTGCTCTGCAACCCCTGTATTCTGGCAATGGCCCCTTTTTATTTTCCTAATTTCTGCAGTTATTCCAGGATATGTACATCTGAAAATTTGAAGCTAGGAGCCTTAGATGAGAAAGAACATGTGACCTGGGTCTTTGTGAGTCTTAGTTATCTCAGTCAATATGATCTTTTCTAGGTCCATCCTTTTACCTTCAAAATTCGTGATTTCATTTTTCTTATAGCTAGGAGCATTCCATTGAGTATGTACCGTATTTTCATTATCCATTCATCTGTTGTACATTTAGGTTGTTTCCATTTCCTACACATTGTAAATAGAGTAGTGACAAATACAACTATAGAAGTATCTGTACAGTAGGATGTCAAGTCCTTTGGGCAATAAGCCAACAAGCAGTACAGATGCATAATGCTTTTTAAAATTATGTATATGGGGGTACATGTGTCTGTAGGTGCCTATAGATTTCATAGGCATTGGATCCTGTGGAGCTTCAGTTATAGTTGGTTGTGGCCCATTTTAACTAGATACTGGATACTGAACTTGAGTCCTCTTCAAGAGCACTAAGCTCTGAACTGCTGGCCAATTTTTCCAGCATAACACTCTTTATAAAATTAAAATTTTAATTAGTTAATAAAGTAGTGGGTTTTCGTAAGGTATTTATGCATTCTTAGCTTGGATAAACCACTACCTACCCTCTTTATCCATGTTGTCTTCTTAAATCTTTATTTCCCAGTACCCCTCCCCCATCTCTCATATTTGTTGTAATATTCATTCATATTAAATAATATAGGTTTCTATGCAGCATTTTCCATTCATAGTTCATTTTCATCAAACCTAACTTTATCCTCTGGTTCCTGATCACTCTACTACATGCTTAAACTTCTTTACACAAGTATTTTCCCTCTCTGCTTTCATTTACCTATATTCTATTACACCCTCCCTTAATGCATTCATTGCACTCCCTCACAATGACCCATTTCGGGTTTCTTTGATTCTGTATGTAGTCCTGGTAAAACACACAAAAAGAAAGAAGCATGCAGCATTTGTTTGGGGGTGGGTGGAGCTTGAATTATCTCAGACAGTATAATTTTTCCAGTACCATCTATTTATCTGAATATTTCTTGATTTCAATTTTTTTTGCAGATGACTAATGACTAATTTTGTATATGGACCACATTTTCAATATCCATTATCAAATGTACATTTATTCCTTTCCACAACATTATGAATAGAATATCTGTGAACTAAGATGTATAATTGTCTCTGTAGTAAGATATAAAGCTCTGGCGTATATGCTTAGGAGTTGTACATTTGTGTCATAGCATAGTTCTAGGATTTCTTTTTAAAAGAAAAATCTAGATTAATTTCAAAGTGGCTGCATCAGTTTGCATGCCCACCAACAATATATAAATGTTCCCCCTTTCCCACATCTAAACCCGTATTTCTTGTCATTTGTATTCCTGACTATGGCCATTTTGAATAGGGTGAGAGTGAATCTTGAAGTGGTTGTGATGGCTAATCTTGGGAATTGATCTGACTACATCTGGAATAAACTAAACTCAAAGAACTGGGAACACCAGTGAAGGATTTTTATTGATTGAATCATTTGAAGTAGGAAGACCTGTCCTAAATCCTAGTTATCTGAGTTTGGAAGACCAGTCCCTAATATGGGCCACACTCTCATGTAGCCTGCATTAAAAAAAATAAAAATAAATAAATAAAAACCATGCCTTTTGTCTGCTTGCCCTCACTCTCCCTGGGAAGTTCAACTATCCTGATGATGAGGCATGCATTCCTTGCTGATATTAGAACTTACTACTAAGGGATTCCAAGATAAACTGAAGACCAGCTGAGACATCCAACTTTATGGACTGAATAACTGTCAGATTTTTGGACTTTCAGTTAGGAAACAGCTATTATTCTATTCCAGCAATTTAGTTATATACAATAATAGAATTCCAGACTTTCATAGTAATAGACCATCATTTCACCATTTCTTTATGCTTCTGGATTCTATACATTAATTAGTAGACAAGCCTTGAAATGCTGTCTTCTTTTTGTTCCTTACTATTTGAGCCTTGGAGAAAAACATTTGAATGTGTAGGAATGTAAGTAGACATTGTTCATATCAGAAGTGATATGCAGCATTTAACAATGGCAGAAGCATCAACAGTGTGCTGACTACACTGAGCACTTGAGATATTTTTAATAACTTTGAGAAATTACATTTTTAGTATTATTTGACAATACTTAATTGAAATTAAATACCTACAAAATAACTTTTTTATGACACTAATCACCCAGTGAAACATTATATGTAGCGAAAGATTAATTTTAACTCATGACTTCATTTAATTTAGATCATGGTTCTCCAGGAAATCATAGCAGCATGGCTGAATTCATGGTGATAGGTGCAGTGTTCACAACACGGCAGAACAGAGATCAGAGAACAAGGAAGAACAACAGGTGGATTTAAACCTTCAAGGACTTATCACTGGTGACTCAGTTCCACCAGATAATACTCCTTTTTCCTAAAGGTTCCTGACATATCCAAATGTGTTAATTCATCATGAGTACTTCAAAATACAACCCAGTGGGGGAGATTTCAGGTACAGACCATAGCAACACCCATGTGTACGATGTGACTAATAGATATGTATTCCTTTGGAACATTCAAATATAATAAATATTGTCTATAAGCTTGGTTTCTGGAATGGAATTGAAAGCAGGACTTAGATGCAACAGTTGCCAGGGTGCCTATGTTTGATCTCTCCATGTGATTTGCATATTGTGGTCTCATAATAGTCAGACCACTTTACCTTATGAGCTGTGCTCTATAGGAGCAAACATTGCAGTTAGTAGTAAAATAATCACACGGTATTTTATGATTTAGCTTCCAAATTCTCTGTCTTAGTTAAAATCATCAAAAAAGAAAGAAAACATATATTAGAATTAAGAAGGGAAGACATAGATTACAATTGTCTACAGAAGGAAGAGCAAATAATGTCATGGTTAAAATTGCCACAAGCATTGAAGATTGGAATCCTGTCCTGGTTTGCATATGAAATAGACACAAGTGTTTGGCCATATGGTTCCAAGATGGTGGTCCCTCTTAGGAAAGTTATGGACCCATTAGAAAATACATTCTTGCTAAACAAAGTATGTCATTGAAGTTTGTAACCTGGACCTGCTTCCTAGTCTCCTTCTCTGCTTGCTTCCAATGTATGGATAAAGTGTGATCAGCCTGCTTCTGCTGTCAGGCCAGCCTTCCGCTCCTGCTGTCAGGCCAGCCTTCCGCTCCTGCTGTCAGTCTTTCTCCTCCATCATGGACTGTACCCTCCCTGAAAGTACAGGTCAATAGAAACCCTTTCTTTCCTAGCTTAAATTTGTCAAGGAATTTTTTACAGCAACATAAAAGCAACTGATAAAAGTCTTAAAATATGAAATAGGCTTTGTCCATTTTATTAAATTTTGGGAGCTTGCTAAATAATGTGTATTCATGAGATTCATTGCAAAACTAGACACTGATCATAAACTCAAGCTACACGCAGCATTTTCTGGATTTTTGCTTAGGCCTCAGCAGCATAAATGGTGAATGGATCAGATGCAAAAAACATGTCAAAATAAATAAATCTCATGCAAATGATAGCATTAGAAAAAGTATCACTATTTACATTTTAGCAAATAAATATTAAAATTACAATGCAGGGTTTCATATTTAAAATATAACCATCACAAAAACCAACGAAGAATATAATATCATCCTTGAAAATTGGTAGTTGATATGCTATAGAAAAAATTGTACAGACTTTACAATTTAATTGAGAACTCACTTGGGAGTATACTTTCAGGGTTTCCCAGAGGCACTCATTACCCATCTCAGATTTTTGTTTACACGCCTATACTAGTGTAGCAAGGATTCATCTTTCTGTGAAGAATTAAAGGAGAGACAGCTTATTAACAGACATGTCGAGCCTACAGAAGACTTTGGTTGTGGTCATTTCTATGTAGAATTCATAGGGGGATCTTTTGGAAATGGATTTGTTTTATTGATTAATAGCCTTTCCTGGTTCAAGAAACAGAAAATCTCTGTAACTTATTTTATTATCACTTGCTTGATTATCTTCAGAATTCATTTTCTGTGGATAATAATTACAGGTGTCTCTTTTAGTAAATTCTACAAGACATTAATTTACTCTAAAAACTTACTAATATTGTTTGACATTATCTGGACAGGATACAACTATTTATGTACAGGTTGTACCACCTGCTCTGGAAAATCTTTTTCTACACTATGAATATGTATTATTCTCATTGGTTAATAAAAAGCTGACAGGCCAGTAGTTGGACAAGAAGTTAGGTGGAAAAGCAAAAATAAGAATGCTACAGAGAGGAAGGGCAGAGTCAGGAGTCACCAGCCAGATGCAGAGGAAGCAAGATGAAAATGTCATACTGAGAAAAGGTACCAAACCACATGACTAAACATAGGTGAAAATTTAGTGTAAGAGCTTGTTAGTAATAAGCCTGAGCTACTGGTTGAGCATTTATAATTAACATAAGCCTCTGTGTGGTAATTTAAGTGGCTGCTGGGTATTTGGGAGTTGCTGAGGGGACAGAAACTTGTGCCTACAACCACTTGCATCAGTGTCTTCTACTTCTTCAAGATAGCCATCTTTTCTAATCCAATTTTCTTCTGGATTAAATACAGAATTTATAAGATGCCTCTTGCTACTGGCCTAGAGAAATCATTTATTTATTCATATTTCTCAATTTTCATGAAAGCAATGGTGAACAATTTTATCTATGAATGGACAGAAATGGAAAAAATACAACATTCACTATTTTAGATATTCTAAACAGTTTCTTAGTCTACCATATCCTAATAATAAGATTCTTGTAATCATTTTTGTAGTGTCTCTGATCTCATTCATTCTTTCACTTTTCTCTTTACAGAGCCACACTAGGAGGATGAAACCATGTGCTATACATTATCAAGGACACAAGCACATAAAAACACATAAGAACTATGAAAACTATGATTTCATTTCTTTTGCTATTCATCATATATTATATCAACAACGATATGATTATGTTGATGTACTCCATTCTTGACAATGTGGTTGCACAGACTTTTGCTTATATCCTAACATTTCTTTTTTTTTGTAATTTTTTTCACAGAGAAGGATTTTTATTATAATTGGATTTTCTAAGTTATTTAAGTTATTTTTTATTTTATTTTATTTTATTTTATTTTACAATACCATTCAGTTCTACATATCAGCCACGGATTCCCTTGTTCTCCCCCCTCCCGCCACTCTCCCCTTCCCCCCAGGCCACCCCCCATTCCCACCTCCTCCAGGGCAAAGCCTCCCCCAAGGACTGAGATCAACCTGATAGACTCAGTCCAGGCAGGGCCAGTCCCCTCCTCCCAGGCCGAGCCAAGCGACCCTGCATAAGCCCCAGGTTTCAAACAGCCAACTCATGCAATGAGCACAGGACCCAGTCCCACTGCCTGGATGCCTCCCAAACAGATCAAGCCAATCAACTGTCTCACCCATTCAGAGGGCCTGATCCAGTTGGGAGCCCCTCAGCCATTGGTTCATAGTTCATGTGTTTCCATTCATTTGGCTATTTGTCCCTGTGCTTTATCCAACCTTGGTCTCAACAATTCTCGCTCATATAGATCCTCCTCTTTCTCGATAATTGGACTCCCGGAGCTCCACCTGGGGCCTAGCCATGGATCTCTGCTTCCAGATCCCTCAGCCACTGGATGGGGTTTCTAGCACGACAATTAGGGTGTTTGGCCATCCCATCACCAGAGTGGGTCAGTTCAGGCTGTCTCTCGACCATTGCCAGCAGTCTATTGTTGGGGTATCTTTGTGGATTTCTGTGGGCCTCTCTAGCACTTTGCTTCTTCCTATTCTCATGTGGTCTTCATTTATCATGGTCTCCTATTCCTTGTTCTCCCTCTCTGTTCTTGATCCAGCTGGGGTCTCCCACTCCCCCAAGCTCTCTTTCCCTTGACCCTTCATTTCCCCCACTTATGTCCAGGCTGTTCATGAAGATCTCATCCATTTCTCTGTCATTGGGTGATCCCCGTGTCTTTCTTGGGGTCCTATTTTCCAGGTAGCCTCCCTGGTGATGTGAGTAGCAGTCCAGTCATCCTTGCTCCACATCTAGTATCTTCCTATGAGTGAGTACATATCATGTTTGTCTTTCTGAGTCTGGGTTACCTCACTCAGAATGATTTTTTCTAGATCCATCCATTTGCCTACAAACCTCATGATGTCATTGTTTTTCTCTGCTGAGTAGTATTCCATTATGTATATGTACTACATTTTATTTATCCATTCTTCAGTTGAAGGGCATCTAGGTTGTTTCCAGGTTCTGGCTATTACAAACAATGCTGATATGAACATAGCTGAGCAAGTGCTCTTGTGGTATGATTGAGCATTCCTTGAGTATATGCCCAAGAGTGGTATAGCTGGATCTTGGGGGAGATTGATTTCCAATCTTCTAAGAAAGTGCCATATTGATTTCCAAAGTGGCTGTACAAGCTTGCATTCCCACCAGCAGTGGAGGAGAGTTCCCCTAGCTCCACATCCTCTCCAGCATAAGTTGTCTTCAGTGTTTTTGATTTTAGCCATTCTGACATATCCTAACATTTCTATATTCATCTATTCATCCATTTATTCTGATTTTATAGGACAGAAAATTGATATAGGCATTGCACTATGTGTTGCGAAAGCTGGTGTGTCATAGTGGTTATCCCTTATTTCAGTAAATGCATTTAATATGGCTGATAATTTTCTAAGGTAAGAAAAATGAGAGGAAGGAAGAAAGATGAAGAACTTCCTATATACTTTTGCAAATCCTCTTTTCCTATCATTATGTCCATTATTGACTAAATCCATTGCTGACTAAACCATTATGTTTAAAATTAATAGAAAATGTTTCAACATTGTTTATATATTATTTAAAATATCATGATAATTTGGAAAAATACTTTAAAATAGCAACTACTCTACAAAATAATTTTAATTTTATTGGTGTATAGTAGCATCAAAATAATATAGAATTCAAATATATGAAAATTTTTATAGATGTTCATTTGTAATATATATGTACATATAGAGATTTGTGCATGTGAATATAACTATTTAGTCCTTAAAATGAACTTTAAAATGCCCACTCTAAGGATAATAATTAATTCATCTTTCTTTAGCAGTACCAACATTAAAATAAACATTCACATTTATGGTTTTATAAGATTTTATTCTATAGAATAAAATCATATCATTGAAGGGACATATCATTAACAATTCTTTCCAAATTTGAGACTCATCCTTTAGTATCTTCATGAGAAAACTGTATACTATAACTATCAAAAACTTTCAAAACAGATTTCAACCTTTAAATAAGAACTGGAATGAATTTACATTGCACCCATTGAAATAACTGTACAAGAAACACAAGGAATGGGTAAAAATCATTTAAGAATTTGAATTTGAAGAACATGGATCAAGAATGCCCAAGGTTTCATAGAGTTCCACAAGATCTCACAGGAGCAAGTCACTGCAGAGAAATAAAAGAATGTTTCAAAAGAAGTGGGAATCAGAAAAAAACACACTTATTACAAATTAATTAAACTTCACAATAAAGTTGATTCATTTTCACAGAATACAGGTGGCCTCTAATAGATTGTGCAATCATTGCTTCATTCTAGGAAATTCCAGAAAATAACTTATGAAGCCTATAAAGCAGAGCTAAAGTTAAAACACAAACCAATAAATGTTAAAATATGTTGTGACATTATTGATTAATGTAGCAGTATAAATTTGGACAATAATTTTGAAAGATAAGATAGATGACATTGAAAAAAATTATATAATTTTCTAGAATAAACTCAGTACACCAATTTTCAGTGTTACAGAAAATATTGTTCAACTAGTTAGATGGTAATTAGACGGAGGCTAAAACTTACAATGTTATCATTGAAGGCCTAAAATAAATAATAAGGCTTGCAAAATAACTGAGTAAATATCAAGATTACAGGTCATGAGAATACAATGAACAGAAACACAGTTACTATAAACCCATGGTTTTCACTTTTGGGGGGGTTTTTGTTTTTTTTAGCACAGGGTAATCATTGGGCAATATACTATATTGGATAACTATAAGCACATATTAATAAAACCATGATTTAGAAGACAAAATTTAAGTTTAATGCCCTGGATAATTTGATAGACAAGTATTTGTTGATTATCTGAAAGTCAAGTAGAATTGGGCATCATGGATTTTAGGTCTAAGGTTTTTGATATGTAAAATGATTTATTTCTTAAAGTGCTAGAAAGATGGCCTTCAGTGTAATGGTGTTGAAAGTTGTACATGATGGCCTCCCACAATACAGAAATAACTTGCCTAAAGTGCCAATAGCAACAAATTTGAAAAACTGAGTAGCAGGAATAGAGAAGAATAAAAAGTGAACAGTCAACCAGAGCTGGCACAATTGGAAAAAATGAAATAATATTAAATAGAAGGTTGCAACCTTAACTGCATCTTTCTAGTTTGTCTTATCCACCTCTCCAATTACTGCATGTGTCTAAACCTTGTACTTGTTCGCAGACAGCCCTAATGCTGATGCAAGTGAGATTTGTGCTCCTTTATTCATTGACCAGATAGTAACCAATAAGCTTCTTCAATAGCTTTAGCTCTAATACCTGTGAAAGGCAATTTGACACCCACAAAGAATGATGTAATTTTTCAGGAAAATAGATAGAATTTTAGATTGTACCATTAAGTCAAAGAAGCCATTTTCAGAGATACAAGCTTTTCGTGTGCGTGTGCGTGTGCGTGTGTGTATGTGTGTGTGTGTGTCTGAGACAGAGAGGGAGGGATAGGGAGAGAGACAGAGAATCAAACTACTTTAGGAAAAGAGGATGTCTAGTCAGAGGAGGGAAATGGAGGCAGGGATGAGAAGAAGTAGTGTATGTGAGTATTATCAATACATAATGTACATGTATGAGAATGCTACAATGGAATCTATCATTTTTACAGAATGAATATATGATATTGAGGAGAAAATTTTTTGACCAGTGCCATTACTGGGCATCCAGATGATGATCTATTCATTGAAAATCTGCATGTTAAGAGGTTATAGGGAACATCCCCTTTTACCTAGCTTTCTCTAGGTAGACAAGAAAAATATTCTACTAACTCCTAAAATACAAAAGATGTGTGTTGTAGGCCTCTATCAGGAGTCCAAATGAAAGCCTATATGTCACATATATAAACACTTAGATTCCATAATTGTATAAAATTAATTACCTTTTAAGAGAAGTATGTGGCATTCTAATTTGACAAAAGTACTGCCATAACAACTTTTTAAGTTATAATTAAAATTTGAAAATTATCAAAGATAATATAATAATATTGCTTTGTGTATATCTAAATATTCTTTAAATCATACAGAAACGTTTGATGATTTATAATTATAGATATACTAATTTATAAATTATATTTTCATTAAAGAAAAGTTTGACTTTTTCTATCAAAGTGATATGTAATGATATGTTACATTTTAACTAAGATTAAAATTACATTTTATTTTTAATTCGTTTCTTGAATATCACCATTTTGAAAATTGTATTGACTTACTCTGTTACTTGTAAGAGATATATGATATAATGAATGATGCCTGGTTTCAATAATTTCTGTTATTTTTGTAGAGTATTATTTCATGCTCAATTTCTTTTTAAATGCATCACTTATTTTAATCAATATTATCACCACTTTCTTTCCCTGGGGTAGAAAAAATTCAAATGTGTTATCTGTTCTACAAGACATAGATGACAGCCTACCAAATGCATTTTTGACTCCTCAACTTGTCAGCAACAAGTGATGCAATTTCTTGTTTATCATCAAATTGTTAAGCCAAAGTTATGGTTTAAGCAATTGTTTCAGCAAGATCCCATGCCTGGCAGTCACTCAGAATCAATCTGCCTTCTCACACTGTGGGAGACACCATAAAGTTCAAATGACACTGAATAACCTTAAGGAGAAGAAGGGAATTTTAACAACATTTTTTTTCTGGATTTTCAAGACAAAGTTTCTCTTGGTAGCCTTGGCTGTCCTGGAACTCACTGTTTAATCTTGGAATATGTGGTATATTAGTATACAGTCCCTCTTCTATTTTCTTGACTTCCATTCTTTTTATAGCAACTACAGCTAATAAAACCAGATGTGCTGCTTTAGCAATAAAACAAAACATACAGAGGAAGGATGTACCTTTATTAGAATGTTAACAAATGTGAGTTTGACTACACTTCATGATCTTCAATAGTATATTTCAGCCTGTGTGAGTACATAAATACCTTGGTCTTTGCAGCAAAATCAAAGAATAAAGAGATTCTACAAGAATATTTTTAGGTAAGTTAGTATACCTGAAATCTCTCATTGTTTTTAGGTCAACAATTACAGAACAAGGAGTAGAATGAGAGGTTGGCTGTGCATCTCAGAATAGACAGGGCATTTCAGCTGAGCATGTAATAACAAACACCGAATCTTCTCTCTCTGTACATGGGAAGTAGCTTGCACAGCATCTCTTCTATTGTCATGATTATAGAGTTCATATTTTGGAATCTAAGCAAAGGATTCATTTACTAGGTCAGGAAAAGAAAGCTGTCCTCAGCCAATCAGATCCTTGTTCCTTTGGAAAATTCTGGAATTGCTTTGATTTGAAAAATGTTAACTTGATTTAAGACTAGGCACCATTCATTTTCATTTATGGCTGAAACAGAATTAAGAATTTTTATTTGGACTTGCATGTTTTGCAATCTCTTCTGTCTCTCTCTTGCTATCATCCTTGGAATCTTTTATTTGCTCACAAGAGCCAGTTTCTGCTGGAGTTTAATGACTGAAGTAGAGAAAACAATCTTTCAACATCTCAGTTGCAAGAAAGTGCATGTACAAACCCCCCTGGCTGCCTCTTACTACATAATATTGCTTGCAATGCTCTGGAAACACATGATCTCACATTTTATCTATATCCATAGCACACAAATTTTCTTTTTGAACATATGAATGAATAAATGATAAAGAGATGGATATTTTCAGTAGCTACTGACAACTACAGAAATCCATTGTATTACATATTTTACAAATAGGCCTTGCAGTAAATATTACCACCTTGTGGTTCAGTTCTGAGGACTCAACAGTTCTTTATTCTCAGCATTTAGAACAGCTAATTGGGGTTTGCATTAAATATTGCACTCTATAAAATGAAACTTTTTATAAAAATGGACAAAACCTTATAATTAGGTAGTCTCAGACACTTAAGAAGAATTTGCTATTTGTGATTTTACTAATATGAAATATGAAACAGAACTAAGGACAGTTTTGTTATGCAACTTTCACAAGAATTGATAACAGAACATTTAAAGGATTAAATATTTAACATGAATATTTTACAATAAGCCCCATGATCTTTGTTTTTAGTAGTAATATACATATGTGTGCATCAATATTTACTTCATATCATTTTAAATACATGATTAGTTATAATTTATATCTATAAAATATAAACATTTGTATATTCACTCTAGAGATTCAATAACATGAAAACTTATGTGACTTCAGCATCAGTACCACTTTCATTTCCTCCTGTGCCTGCTCATCCTTTCCATACAGACAACTCTTTGTCTATGTTTGATAGCTAAAGAGGATTTTTTTTATTTCTGAAAGATCCTTTGTTTGCTGTTATTTGATGTGCAGTGTTATTTGCAGGGACTCTCAAATCGTTCACAATATTTTGTAGTATGTTGATTTTGTGTTGTAAATCAACAGTGTGCTAAAGATCAGAGAACTTGGGTAGTATCACTACATACTATAGAATAGACCACACATAGGAAAAACAGTTTTGTTAATGAACATATAATGGCTATTATGAATGAAATTGGTGTCAGTATTTGTGAATATGTCACTTATAGATGGGTTATTTTATTGTTCTTTGAGTAAAAGTCAAATCAGATGATAAGTATATTTTACTTTTAAAGGTTTATTTACTTTTATTTTATGTGTATGAATGTTTTGCCTGCATGTATATATGTGCACAAATTGAATGCAATAGCCATGGAAGTAAGAAGAGGCTGCCAGATCCCCTGAGACTAGAGTTACAGATGCTATGAGTTGTCATATGGGTGCTGGGAACCAAAACTGTGTCCTCTGCAAAAGCGAAAAGCTCATAGCCATGGAGCCATTTCTTCATCTCCAAATTTAAAAAAATTTTAATACATTTATTTTTTCATCATGCATATCCACATGTGGGTGAAGGCGCATGCCATGTATGTGTGTGGATGTTAGAGAACAATTTCAGGGAGTCATTTCTCTCCTCTTACCTTTGGGAGTTGTCTCCACTCCACTCCAGAAGTGACATCATGTGTCTTTTGTTTTTTAGCCAACTTGCAACATGATAACTCTGAGGAAGTTTGTCTCCTGCTGAGAGCTGCTGGTAGCTACCAGAGGTCATGGAAGTGCATCACAGGTGATAACTAGTTTTCAACAGGTTGACCCACCAGACAAATAACTCTCTGATGGGAATTCCCACCTCGCAAAGACTGTGGGGTCACTAACTGTAAAGGACTGGTTGCTTCTGTCTGCAGTTTTTCTAGTGTGCCACTATATTTCTTCCCTAAAAACTGCTATGGTGTTTTCTCACTGCTTGTGCGTTTATCTCATGTATATATTGCATCTATTGGGCACATACACCTGTGGGTGGTCAGAAAGATGACTTTTCATTAAGCTGTATAATTTTGATAAGTAGAAAATATACTAAAACATGCTTCATAACTAGATCTATTGTCCCATGAGGACTGTAAGACACTTAAAAGTCCCTTTTGTTTCTTTAACTCAAACTAACATAAGAAAACAACAGTTTCTCTCCAGTCTAAGACAAACTACATACATTTAGCTGATTTGAAAGCTCAGAGCAGTTTCAAACTAGACTGAGTGTTACTGTAAATGGATTGTAAGTTAAAACTTTACAGATATGCACAAGGATAGAGACTCAGATGTCTAACCAAGGTTATTAATACAAAGCAACCTAAAATACTATGCCAATTCTTCACTTGCCAAGTCTGGCTGATGGCACAGATCACATTCACTTCCTGAACAAATTCCTCAGCAGCTTATCTCACCAGGCACTGTGCCCCTGGCCTTAGATCACAGCTGGCACACAAGGGACCTCAAGGCCTGGCATTGCCATGGCTACTCACTCCCCGAATACAGCCTTTGTAACTTTTTTATTAAAAAAAAGTTTGCTGTTGAATGTGTATATAAGCTGTGGGTAATTGGAGCAGGAGGGAATAGAGAGAAGTGGAACTAATGATTTAGAACTGGAGAACTGGAATAAAAGAGAAGAAAGGAATAAAGAGAATTATAGCTGAAGAACAATAAAAAGCCTGACCCTCAGATCATGTATGTGAGTTTTCTTACAGATAGGACATTTTTCTAGCCCCACTCTGAAAAGAATTCTCTGAGTAACTCTGGGAGCAGCAGTGAGAGCTGGTCTTGCGGGCTGCAGAAGTCTCCCTGAACTTGAAGCTAGTAGATTCAGACAGCCCGGTGGCCCAGCAAGGCACAAAGAATCTCCTACTTCTGTCTCCAGAGCACTAGGGTTATAGCCAAGAGTCACAGTGCTGAGCTGTTTTAAATGGGCTGTAACAGACAAAGTTCACTTCTCCAGGCTTCATGGAAAGCATTTTTACCTAGTGAACCTTCTCCTTGGCTGTATTAGAATTTTAATTACCTTTCCCCTCAGAGAATAATGCTGAATATTTCTTTTGGTATTTGGTCTTTATATATTATTTTAGATGGATTTGCCTGATTGTTTATTTGGTTTATTGATTTGACATTTTTATTGTGTTTTAACTAGTCTTTATGCAGCCTGGACATTTGTTTTTATCAGATTTATTTTCTCCCAGCCTGTGGCTTCCTACCCACTTTGTTTAGCCTGTCTTTCAGAAGTAAAATCCACCTTTACCTTCTTATAGAAGTTTATGGACAACCCATGTTAAGAAAACTATCTTCTGCAAACTTTTCAATTTTGTATTTTTAGCTTTTATATTTAAGTTGATGACCAAAATTGTATTTGCAGTAAGTAAACAATGGGGAACTGGTTGAGACTAGTTTTTATAATACAGGCTAACATTGATTTTTAAAATACATTTATCAACTGCCACAGTATAATGTGCTACAAAGATTGTCTTTACTACTGTTTCAATTTTATGCTTTATTGGATACCAGTTGACCATACTTAAGTATATTTATAGCATTGTATCTTTGTATTCTGTTCATTATATTAGTAGGCCCATATTTTAATCACATTTTTAGAGTTTATTCTTGTTCATTTTCTTGTTTGTTTAAAACGTCATCTAACCATGTAACCCAGACTGGTGTTGAGCTCATTATCATCTTGACTCAGAGTCCCAAGTGGTGAAATAATTAGCATATATCACTATGACCAACTACAATTGTCTCTTTATGCTACACACTAATACTACATATTGAAACATAACAATAAACCCTCACAAATTGTTCTTCTTAAATTTTAGTTTCTGAGAATGTCATACATGAGTCACCTTTTATATAAAGTTGAAATAAAACCTACTCATTGAGAAGATATCTGTAAAGTGTACTAAAAATGAAAGGAAAGGAGCCATGCTTTCCATGACGAAAATACATTCCAAACACAGAAATAGCAAGGAACAAAGGTGATAATATTGGAAATAAATAACTATGTAGAAGAGCAAGAAAATTAGGGTGATAGATGCAGAGCCACAGAGAGAAACCATGGGAAATGAGACCAGAGGAAGAAATGAGAGATCCAATTATTCAATACTTCAAAGGCGTTGGAAGAACCTGGCACTTTTATGAGTGATATTTAAAGACTTTAAAAGCTGTTGAGCAGAAAAGTTCCACAATCAAATCTTTTTAATGAAGGTTTTTATTTATTTTTATTTTATGTGTATGAGTACCTGCCTAAATACATGTTTACCCACCACATGAATGTAGTGCCTGTAGAGGCCAAAAGATGGCATTTGTTGCTCTGGGACTGGTGTTACAGATGGTTATGAGGCTCCCTGTGGATGCTGGGAGTTGAACCTTGATCCTTTGCAAGAGCATCAAGTAATCTTAATCTCTGCTACCTCACCAGTCCCCACAAACTAATTTTAATTAAAAATACCCTTTTTGGGACAAGAGTCCACAGCCTTTGCTATTCTCTTAACCATTGCTAATATGTTTATATTTGGTTGTTAATTATGGTCAGAAAAAAAGTGCATGCTGTGGGGAGTAGATAAAATGTGAAAGCATGTGGTTCCTAGGAATGGCAAGCATCACTGGGTGGTAAGAAGCATCGAAGAGGAAACCTGGGATTGGTACATGAGCTTCTTGCATCTCAGTTATTGCAAAGGTGGGGTTACAGCTCCATATGAAACCGAGGACTCACAGAGTGCTACAGAGCACTCTCTATATGTCTATAAGCCATCAGTAGTGATGTTGATAGACTCAAAATGTATCACATAGCTAAATTCTGGGTTAGTCATATTGTTGTTATCTTTGTCCCCTAGAACTTAAGCTGCTATAATAAAATTTTTTCTGCAGAGACAATGCAAAGCAGCGAAACAGTGAAAGATGATATGAATCTGCGTGTTAACAAATGACACCTGGACATACTTCACGATCTCCAATGCCACACGTCACACTTTAGAGGGATATAAATACAGCCCTCACTGAGATCAGAGAAAATTATTTCACAAGAACATGTACAGAATCATTAGCAAACCTTCAATACCCTCATTGACACTAGGTCAGTCACTACAAAAGAAGCAAAAGTTGATGGCTTAGCTGTGAGTTTGAGACTATGTAAACCATTTCAGCTTAGCAAATAACCAGCCGTGAACCTTTGTCTGAACATGGAAAGTATCCTGTACAGCATCTTCACTGTTGTCATAGTGGCAGAGTTTGTATTTGGAAATCTGAGCAATGGTTTCATAGTGCTGACAAGCTGCATTGACTTGGTCAGGAAAAGAACGCTTTCTTCCGTTGGTTGGATCCTGCTTTTCTTGGCCATTTCCAGAATGGTTTTGATCTGGGAAATATTACTAGCATGGCTAAAATATCTGCAGTATTCATTTTCATTTGTGGCTGGAACAGAACTAAGGGTTATTATGTTGACCTGGGGAGTTTCCAATCACTTCAGTCTCTGGCTGGCCACCATCCTCAGTGTCTTTTATTTGCTCAAAATAGCCAGTTTCTCCAGGCCTGTTTTTCTCTATCTGAAGTGGAGAGTAAAGCAAGTGCTTCTGACAATCCTTCTGGGAAATGTGATCTTCTTGCTGTTCAATATAATACAAATAAACAAACACACAGAAGAGTGGATGTATCAATATGAGAGAAACACGACCTGGAATTCCAGAACAATTGGTTTTAGGAGGTTTTCACAGCTAGTCATATTCAAGATGATTATGTTCTCTTTAACCCCGTTCATGGTGGCCCTGGTCTCCTTCATCCTGCTTATTGTCTCCTTGTGGAAACATCTCCAGAAGATGCAGCTAAATTTCAGAGGGGAACGAGACTCCAGGACAAAAGCCCACGTGAATGCCTTGAGAATTATGGTCTCCTTCCTCTTACTCTATGCCTCTTATTTCATATCCTTTTTTATATCATTGTTTCCAATGGTACATCAAAAAGGACTAGATCATATGCTTAGCCTAACTGTCGGGCTTTTCTACCCTTCAAGCCACTCACTTATCTTGATTCTGGGACATGCTACTTTAAGGCAGGCCTGTCTTTTGGTGCTGAGGCAGCTGAGATGTGGGTAAACACATTAGAAACTCACTGTTCCATAAGGTAGTCAAACAACATATTAGGCATATAGGACTCACTCAGTGGTAGAGCCCTAGGCAAGCATAAATATTTAAAAATATATAATTTCTAGAATCTTCCATATATGGTAAATCCCTCAAAAATTTAAAAACAATACTAAAAGGGTGTGCTCTTGTATACAGATATAAGAATCAGACTTTATGAGGGCATACTTTTTACTCTAGGCATGATATCATATCCCTGTTAACTGAAAAGTAAGTAGACTGATGCATTCATATTTGGATCCAGGCTGAGATGCATAGTGAGAGCCAGGATGAAGATTTTTTTCTTTTCTTTTTTTTCGAGACAGGGTTTCTCTGTGTAGCTTTGGTGCCTTTCCTGGAACTCACTCTGTAGCCCAGGATGGCCTCGAACTAACAGAGATAGCCTGCCTCTGCCTCTTGAGTGCTGGGATTAAAGGTGTGTACCGCCACCGCCCGCCCAGGATGAAGATTTTAATCATCATCCAATTGAGAGTTATCTCAAATCAATGTCATTATAGGCATAAGCCAAATTTTCACACACTGAAACAACTTCTTGTACTTTATCATATTGTTTTGGAAGTAAATTAGAAAATTTAAATAAACTTAATAGCAATCAAAATATAGAAGCTTTACACACATACATGAAGATTAAAATCTAGACTCTGGGACTTGGGAAGATGGCTCAGTATAGTGCTTTCTTTGCAAGCATGAGGATCCGAGTTTCAATCCCCAGGTTCAACAAAAAGTCTGGCTTCAAATTTCAATGCAAAACATATATATGTAATATACAACCAATGCCAAGAGCATCAAGAACACAAAATTTTTACTTGAAAATCATTAGTTGATATTCATGTAGATTTTACTATTTAAGTAAGATTTCACTTGCAACATGCTTCCCGAGCTTTCTGAATACAAAATACATGAAGGAAGACATTCGTCACACATCTCAGGTTTGGATAAACCTGTTTCTACTCCTGAAGTTGAAATGTGTCAGTCAGTGATGAAGGAAGGCAGACATTTTTCTATGATCAGCATGCCCACTGTGCCAGAAACTTTACTGATGATAGTTTCATTTGTAGAAATAATAATAGGAACTTTTGGAAATGAACTCATTGTGCTGATAAATAGAACTTACTGGGCCAGGATCTGGAAGATTTCCCTAGTTGACTTTATTCTCTCCTGCTTGAATCTCTTTAGGTTATGCTTTTGTGAACAATAGTTGCATGCATCTCTTTTGATGCAAACAATAGAAAATTATTTCAGTCTAAGAGTGTTTTTCTTGATTTTGAAATCCTCTGGACAGGATCCAGTTATTGCTGCTCACCTTGCACCACCTGCCTCAGTGTCTTCTATTCCCTTAAACATGCAACTTCTTCAATACCCCTTTTCTGGGGATGAGGCAAAGAAATAACAAGGCACTCCTGTGATTGTCTGAGCAACAACACTCTATTGATCAATGTTTCTGATTTTCATGGAAATATTGACTAATAACTTTAAGAATGGTCAAAAATGAAAAAAAAACTTAAAAATTGATTTTATGGAGACTCTAGATTTTTTTTTAGCATATGTTCTTATTAACTTGATTCTTATAATCGTTTTGTAGTGTGTTTGATTTTGCTTTTTCTTCTAATAATTTTGTTATGGAACTACACCAGAAGAATAAAACTACAGGGCATTTATGCTAGAGATTTGAACACTATGGCCTATATGAAATCTCATTTTTATTCTTCTTTGTTAAGCATTTTATAAGCAGCCTTGTCCTACAAGATTTTATCTACTTTGTAGAAAGTGTGGTGGTAAAGACTTTTTCTCACATCCTTGTATTTTTGGATGCATCTAGGCGTCTTTTTCTTCTGATTTCATGGAACAAAAAATTGAAGCAGGGCATGTTCTATAAACTGAAGAAGCTGAAGTGTATCAAGGAGTACACATTCTCTATGTACTGTGATCAGGCCTGGTGTGACTGGTGATGCTCTCGGGGTCAGGGGAAAGAGGAAGAACAATAAAGACTTTACATCCATCCTGTACACTCTCCCTTTCTTGAGACAAAGTCTGTCTATGGAGGCCTGGCTATCCTGGAACCCACAATGTAGACCTGAATGACTTCAAACTCACAGAGATACACCTGCCCATGAATGCTGCAATTAAAGACATGTGCCACCAAACTGGTTACATCCATCCCTTTTACCTATTCCCCTTTCTTTCATTCTGTCTTATTGGACATTATTCAAAATATTTGCTTGTTTTAAATCAAAGGAAAGTAGTTCTATGTTATTTGCATTAGATATGGAAATTTTGATTTACAAGTAAAATTTTAAATCATTGAGAATTTGTTTTGCCAAATGCACCACAAAACAGAATAATTTGTTTTAAAACTGCACTAATAATTGAATAAATGTTAGTCTAGAAGAGGATTAAAATGTGTGAACGATTATGGTATGGATTGTGTGTATTCATATATGAGTGAACAGTTCTATATTTTAAGAATTAGAAAGTTAATTATTTGCTTTCCTGAGACAAAATGTATATGATTTGATTTTTTCCAACCATATCTTTTTTGTTTTTGGCAAATGACATGTATTTGATCTTTGTTGTATTTGAAAAAAAATGTCCATTGTGCATATAAGACTAATTTCTTTTATTCCCATCACTTTTGATGTATACTTGGGTTGGTTCTGCAACTTACATATTGTGAATATTGCAATGAGTCTTAATGTACACACATCTCTGTGAAATTTTGAAAGATGTCAGTGGGCGTGGTAGAATTGGGTCAGATGGCTGATTTATTTTATTTTTATTTTGGAGGAACTGACTTACATAATTGTTGGGATGATTTACGTTACAACCGGCAGTGTGTGAATGTTCCTTTTGTCCTCCATCTTGCCCTCAGTCATTGAGGTTATAGGTGTGGGCTATCTTGTCCAGCATCACTTGGGCTCTTGGCAGGCTTTATTTTGATTTTTGTCACTGGATGTATTTTGATGATGTGTGTAGTCTTAGATTTCTCTGACTTTGGTATCAAGATGCTTCTAACATATGCTACGCATTTAAGAAACAATTATTGAATCTCAGCATTCAGGAGGAGGAGGCAAATGAATCTCTGTAAGTTTCATAACAGGCATGGATACATAGTGAGACCCTGTTTTAAAATACACACACACACACACACACACACACACACCAGCATAGAATAAGTTGGTTGTGGACTCCTTTTAGAAAAATATGTGCAAATTTACAACTTTTACACTTCAATTATTTTATTGAAACCTGATTTTCCCTGGAAAATAGTCAATTAAGAGTTTGAAATTTAATAATAATGTAAAGTTCTTAAGACTTCCATCTTTTCTTACACTGACTTCAATAACCTCTATCTTATTTACTATTCTATTGTTGGGAAGATAAACTACGACCATGACAACTTATAAAAGGAGGCATTTAATTTCAGGGTTATTTTTAGTTTTAAGATGGTTGTTCCGTGATAATCATGGTGGGAAGCTAACAGGCATGGTACTGGAGCTATAGGGGATTGGGGGGGTCCATGCCCTCGATAGTCCCTCCCAGGGTCTGGGAAGAATCTACAACCGGCTGATAATTAATCTTTGATGAAAAGAAATGAATTTATGCACACAAAACTCCTTAGTCCATACACTTCATTATTCTGTGTCAGTTCTCTCTCTACACAGCTTCTATTCTCTTTTAGCTCCTTTCTTGCCTGTTTTCTCTCTATATTCATCTACTGCTCCCTCTAAGTTCTATCTTAATTCTCTCGTTTTAATTCTGCCTCATCTAGGTCCTTTTCATCTTGTTCTTACCCAGCTAGTACTTCCCCATCTGACTCTTCCTCACCTGCCATCTCGTTCACACATTCTCTCTGGTTAAAATCCTCCTTACCCCTCTCCGTTCTCTGTCTCTAAGCTCTCTCAGTTGTCTTTGTACCTCCTAAGTCTCCCCAAGTCTTACAGGGGTCCAGTTATAAACCCAAGTCATAGCAATCCCCTGGTCAAGCAAGGTCACCAGGCTTGAATTCCACAGGGTCATAAAGGTATGTAAGAATTTTCCTCAGTCAGTGACCACCAGGCTTTCTTTTGCAATCCAAAATGGGATTGGTAAAAGTGGAGGTCAACTGAGTGCTAATGACTGGTTAGTATATCAAAAAGGGAGTCTGTGTGCTCAGTCTACATTCGAGAAGTGGTTAGGTAAGAAGTTAGGGGTCAGCCGGGCGTTGGTGGCGCACGCCTTTAATCCCAGCACTCGGGAGGCAGAGGCAGGCGGATCTTTGTGAGTTCGAGGCCAGCCTGGGCTACCAAGTGAGTTCCAGGAAAGGCGCAAAGCTACACAGAGAAACCCTGTCTCGAAAAACCAAAATAAAGAAAGAAAGAAAGAAAGAAGTTAGGGGTCTATAAAGTTAGTAAGGCTGTAGGAAAGGAGGGTCTGAGCTAAATTGTGTAAAGCTATTATTTAATGTCCACCTGACCTAGGCGGTGTCTCCTTGTGGAATTTACCTAAAATCAGGAGACTAGCATGTGCACTGTTATTCCTGTTAGTCCTTGAAAGTGGCTAAGGGAGATATCTGATTCCAGTGCTGAAAGGGAGAAACAGATGGGCTGGGAGGAAGGAAGCCTTTCCTGAGGCTGTTCTCCAAATACCTTGAATGTGTATGTCCAGAGAGTGATCAGTCTACACTGTTAGCACTTCTTAGGGAAAAATCAATTGGGAAAACTATGAAGGCACACATGATTTTCATAACAGAAGACAGCTGATATGTAACAAGGCAAATAACACCATAAGCTCCTTGGAATTTGGCTTCCTCTGAAGGAAATCCTTGATCCCTTCAGGTAGTGGCTTTGCCATAACCAGCTGAGTTCTTATGATATTTTCCTGCTGCCCATAGCATGGAGCCATAGCTGAGAGCTTTACATCCCGATCCATAGGCAGCAGGCAGAGAGAGAGAGAGACAGAGATTGGGCCTGTCATGGGTGTGTGAAACCCTAGAGCCTACTGCCTTCTCCAACAAGGATACACCTGTTAATCCTTTCCAAATATCTCATGAATTGGGGACTAAACATGCAAGTATATGAGCCTGCGGAGGCCATTCTCATTCAAACCATGAGAATCTGTTTAAATAAAAATAAAAACAAACAAACAAATAACAAAACCCAACCTGATGTTTTAAATTCTCTAACACCACCTCTCTCTAACCCATCCCTTTTTTCATTAAACCTAGCACTTTGTAGTCTCATCTGGCTTATGTATTTTTAAATCTAATCTTGATCTTATCTCTAAACTTTAAGTTCATGTAATCAACCCAGATGATGGTGGTACATGCCTTTAATCCCAACACTTGGGAAGCAGATCTATTAGTTCAAGGCCCGCCCAGTCTGTAGAGCAAGCTCCAGGACAGCCACAGCTATACACAGAAACCATGTCTTGAAAAATAGTACAAAAATTTAACTGAAAGTAGTTCATGTAATCAACCACCACTTCCACTTCTCCAGTTTCATGTGGAAGTTATGTCTCAGAGTTGACATACTTAATCAACACATTTTGATCCGACCACACAAATGTGTTGATGTATCTATAAACCACTCAGTCCTCCTAGCACAACCATGTCACACCGTCTCCATACAGTTAATCCATGCATTTTAAAATTATTATTCGATTTTTTCAATTATAATACGTCATACTTCCAGCCCTCCAAGTCCTCCCAGAAATCCACCCTTACATTTTTACATTTTTTTCAAATTCATGTCCTCTTTTGTACTAATTATTTTTTCATACATACATATTCCAAATCCATAAATACAGTCTGCTCAGTCTGTATAAAGTTAAACGTCTATGTGTTTTCATGGATGACCATATGGTACAGTATATTCAACTGGTGTGTGTAGCTAGAGTTTTCCTGCCTGGCCCATGGTCAGGACAAATCTCTCTCACCCGCCAGTCCTGCAGCTGCTCAGACCCAACCAAGTAAACACACAAAGACTTATATTGCTTACAAACTGTATGGCCGTGGCAGGCTTCTTGCTAACTGTTCTTATATCTTAAATTAACCCATTTCTATTAATCTATGAGTTGCCATGTAGCTCATGGCTTACCAGTATCTTAACATGTTGCCTCTCATCACAGAGGCGGCTGGCAGTGTCTCTCTGACTCAGCCTTCCTGTTCCCAGAATTCTCTTCTCTGCTTGTCCCACCTATACTTCCTGCCTGGCTACTGGCCAATCAGCATTTTATTTATACAGAGCAATATCCACAGCAAGTGTGTTTCTCTCTCTCTCCTCCCCCCCTCTGTATCCTAAGGACACCCTACTCTAGCATCACATTTTTCCTTGCCTCTCATTGACTTTATCCCTATGTTTTCCCTCTCAGGTTCTCTAGAATTCATCCTCATTCTCAATTAGAGTAATTTAAAATATAAATTAAGTAGTATCAATTTCCTCTAAACTATTCCAAAGTCTTTACTTCTCGCTCAAGACAAAGCCAAATTCTTTTTATATCTCTGGTTTGTCATAGAATATGAAGTCTTATCCACTCATTTCTCTGGTCTCATTTCTGTCTGAATCATCCTGGATTCCTTGTTTTTTCTCACTCTTTGTAGCTAGTTCCAATACTAGTTTCTTGCTACCTCTTATTCCCTAGGGATAGAATGTGTTGTCCCTGGATAAAGTGTGGCTTGTTCTCTATGTTTGTATGTCTCTGATGACCACTCTCCTAGTGATCCTGGACACTGTTTTACAATTTCTTGTTCCCTCCTCATACACTTGTTCTTTCCTGTTGCATCTTCTTATACTTCTCTTTGTACTAGAATTTAATCTCATGACAATATTTAAGTTTTATTTTTGTTTTTCTTAAGACAGGGTTTCTCTTTGTAACAGCACTGGTTGTCCTGAAACTCACTCTATAGACCTTGCTGGCCTGGACCTCACAGAGATTCACCTGCCTCTGCCTTCTGACTGCTGATATTTAAGGGGTATACCACTATGGCCCTCATGACAATACTTGAAAAGTCATTTTTCTTCATGGCTTCATCTGAGCTCCTATACATCTGTAACCATAAAAATATTAATAATAAATTTCTTACCTGAGTAAATAAAATACCCCCTTTCACAGTCCTTTTCCCTTGATTTCCTTTCAAAATATTTCAGTTTTTGCCTATCTAGCATAATTAGATGTTCCTTTGGTCAAAGATATGTTAGTCAATTCTTTCAGGATGTCTTTTTTGAGTTATGTAGCTTATGTTATTATAACTTTTTAGTAGTACACGTGTACCTCCTTACTGTTTTTCTGACTGTCACTGAATTATAGGCTATTTTTGGAAGGAGATGCAACAACTGAATTATCTTATATATTCTTATATAATATATAATATTATATAATATTTGTCTTCCATTTGTTTCATTAATTTAGAATATTAAGTATTTTCAGTTAAATACATGAAGGTTTTGCAAAATATATTTGTCTAACTATTTTTGTGAATGAAATGAAGATATCCCATATATCTTTATTTCTATGTAACAGGAACTTGAAAATTTGAGACAACAAAATGTTATTAATATTCATGTGCTACACAATTATTTTCTGAAAATTTGTCCTGACTGAATTAATTAATCACCATATTACTATGCTTTTGAGAATGTTAAATAGGGCTTATCAGGATAGTTCTTTATTGCACCTTAAGGTACAGGATCTTGGGTTGAAACACTTGATTAAACAAAGGTTATTTAAAAATCTGAGGCTGAAATTATCCACTAAAGGGCTTGTAAATAGACCATTTGACAATTATGGAAATGATGAGCTTCTATGAGATATGAAATAACTACCTGAATGTAGCTTCTAGCCACTTTAAATATGGTTAATATATCTTTTTTTAAAACAAAATTTTTATTCTTTGAAATTTTGTCCACTTACACAATTATTTTGATCATGCCCATCCACCATCACCTCCCTCTAACTCTCCTTGGTATCTCCATTACATCTCTTTTCCATCATCATGTTTTCCCTCTTTTTTTATTTTAATACCTTGAGTTCAATTAGAGATGCTCATGTACACATGATTGTGTAACCATCTACCAGGACATGTGAAACCTACCAGTAACTGTACCTCAACCCCAAAAATATGTTCACTCTCTTAGTGTCCATCAACTGTCCATAGCCCCTCAGATATTAGTGGGACCTTAGAGCCTCTCCCCATCCATACTAAACTTTAACTATCTTGATTTTGTGCAGGTAACCACAGCTGCTATGAGTTGACATATGCAGCAGCCATGGCATGTACAGAAGTCAGCATTTCATAATTTCTCTTTTTTTCCTACCTCCAATTTAATATTTTTTCTCAGGTTTGGATGGTAAGGTATTGATATGAATGATCCATCTACAGCTTGCCACTCAGAGCTGTTTATACTAGACATGTTGACTAATTATGAATCGCTGCATTAACCTCTATACAATGAAAGAAAAAAAAACTAGCTTCCCTGACCAAAGTTGAGAGTAACACAGATCTCATCACTGGATCTGTAAGTTTCACCATCCTGAACTTGTCACCTGTGTCTGTTTCTGGCAGCAGACATCTTTTTCCACTAACCCATCTCCCAGTCCCTGTTTAGTTTGATTTTAAAGAATTTGGACTTAAATATTCATACATAACATGGCTAAGAGCTATACAATGTTACTGAAAAGTGCAAATGAAAAGGCTTTGCCTGTGGCCATGTCAGAGGAGCAGCAGGTGGCAATTGACTCCAGGGGACTGACCCACCAGAAAGCAAAGCTCTGATGGGTGAATCTTGAATAGGCAAGTCCCTGAGAGCCTTGACCCCAGGATGCCTCTTGCTACTGCTATGTCTTTGCATGTTTGCTACTACCATTTTTCTCTGGTATCTGGCACGGTGTGAATGGATGTGGGGAGATCCTTACTGACCTTAATATAGTCTTGGAAATATCCATTTCTACTGAGCATTTTTACTTGTGGATTATTATGAAGATGATTTTCTCCTAAGCTGTACTGTTTAACTGAAACAATGGTTTTATACAATAGTAGTGTCATTTTAAATAGAATTTTGATGATTGAGAGTTTTTAAATGAACATAATAAGGCATTATGATACAAGTTAATTTAGTGGAAAAATTAACATAGGTAAAGACAGGATAAAATGTTGCCCCTCCCTCTGATAAAGTGGAGGCTGCAGAAGATAAAAAAATAAAACAAGAAAGTGTCACACAGCTAGAACACATGAGTTTCTATTGAGGAGTTGTATAGACTGTGGCTTAGGTTAATGATTAAGAAAGATAATTGAGTTCCAGAAGTCCAGCGAGCTTAAACTCTTTTTTTCAAAAATTGATTTATTTATTTACTATGTATACATTGTTCCACCTCATGTATGCTTGCAGGGCAGAAGAGGGCACCAGATCTCATTGTGAGCCACTATGTGGTTGCTGAGAACTGAACTCAGGACCTCTGGAAGAGCAGTCAGTGCTCCTAACCTCTGAGCCCTCTCTCCATCTTCAAGCTTAAATTCTTTAAATCTTACTGTTGGGTGATGTGTTTACAGGTTTCAGAGTGTATCATAGCTGAAACAAAATTTTGAAAATGACTTACATTTAGACTAAGATGTTTTGGTCAAATAGCTTTGAGGAGAAAAACTCAAGAAGACAGTCTAAAGTTTTAGAAAGGTACGTAGCAGAGTGAGAGAGCAAAGCAGCCCAATTATTACTAGCCGACATGCCTTTCTTGCTAGGATTGGTTGGTGATCAAAGATGATGATTAATTCCTTGCCTGTTTCTGCCCTCAGCTTCCTGATTTTACATATGTGTGTGTGTGTGTGTGTGTGTGTGTGTGTGTGTGTGTGTGTGTGTGTGTGTGTGTATGTTTTCCTTCCCATATTGGCCCCAGAGAGTTAAATTTAGTTCACCTTGCTGGCCTCAGAGAATTAAGATCTACTACTTCCGATAACTTGTATTTGTGTAAGTGTTGTAAGTAATTTGTGACACATTCAAAAACTGTTATGGATTCCAAAACCTTTAATCAGATTGTGAGTTTCCTACATTTTGTTAAGTTTTTAGTGTTTCATATGATTTTTGGGTGAAGTTAGTGTAGAAGATATATGTTGAACACACACTCTAGAACTATCCATATAATGAGTGGATTGAATGCAAAAGCAGGTCCAAGTCAGTATATTTTAAGGAAAGGCTGGCACTAGAAATATATTTTTCCAATATATCTCTACTTCTCACCTTAGCAAATAAACACACAAATTATAATGTAAACCTCACATGCAAAAATATAACTACTGCCAATAGCATCAAAAGATGTAATGTATACCTTAAAAATCATTGATTGACACCCTTAAGAAAAGCAGGTACAAATTTTACTATTTAAATGACATTTCATTGGGAGCACACCTTCTGGACTTATCCCTGAAAGAGAAGAAAGACATTCATCACACATCTCAGCTTGGAATATGCCAGTCTACACCCCTCCAACCAGAATCCTTCAGCAAATGGTTATTGAAAGCAGAAATTCTCTTTGACCAACATGTCAGGCACAGTAAAGATTTCACTGGTGATGGTTTCAGTTGTAGAATTCATAATGGGGATTTTTGGAAGTTGATTCATTGTACTGATGAACAGCATTGACTGGGCCAGGAGCCAGAAGATTTCCCTACTTGACTTTATTCTTGCCTGCTTCTTGGCTCTATCTGAGATTTTTCTGAGGACAACAATTTCATATATCTTTTTGAAGTAAGCTACAACACACAATTTTCCTCTAATAATATAGTGATAACTTTGACATCCTCTAGTGAGGACCTAGCTGTTTCTGCATAGCCTGTACCACCTGCCTCAATGACTTCTAATTCTTTAACAGAGGCAACTTCTCTAATCCCCTCTCCTGTGGACGAATTGGAGAACTCATAAGATGCTTCTTTTAACAGCCCCAGAAACAATCTTCTATCTTTTGACATTTCTCATTTGTACAGAAACATTGACTGATAACATGAATATGTAATAATTGATAAAAACTTAATACTTAATTGTGAAAACGCTCTGTTTTCTTCAGCTATCATGTTCCCCTTAACATTATTCCTGTCATCATTTTTGTGTTGTCTCTGACCTTATTCCTTCTCTTAATCCTCCTATTATGGAGCCAAACACCAGGAAGATGAAACTACATGTAATTCATTCTAGGGGTTTGAGCACAGAGATCCATGTAAGAGCTCTGAAAACTATGTTTTCATTTGTATTCTTCTCTATGATGTTTTATACCAGCAACATTGCGATGCTGCTGGCCGATTCCACCATAGACAGTGCAGTGGCAAAGACGTTGGCTTACGTCCTGGTGTTTTTATATCCATCCAGCCAAACATTTCTTATGATTTCCTGGAACAGCAAATCGAAGCAGGCCTTGCTCTGTATCCTGAGGGAACTGAGGTGTATCCGGCACCAGGCTCTCTCAGTCCTGTGATGATGCCAGATGTTCTAAGAATGAAAGGGCAAAGGAAGGAAAAAAAGATCCCACATCTATAGCTTACATAGATTTTTTTCTTTTCACTTAGTTATATTAATCATTATTGAAAGTACCTGCCTATTTTAAATTAGAGAAAAACATTTTTACTTTATCTTCATTACATATGGACACATGTAGTTATTAATAAAATGTAGTATGTTGATAATTTATTTTATAGCAAGCACCATAAAATATAGAATTTTATTAGTTGTTTTGATATATGCAGGGAGTGGACAAAGTCCTGAGTGAATGTGTATTTTTAACATGGACACAGACATGACAAGGATCCCAGTGTTTCAGACCCATGGGAACTGGCAAAGCCCTTCCTGGGTCAAGCTCAGGCAAGGCAAAGCCTCTTGCTGGTCCAAGTAACAGTGTTTACAAAAAAATTTGCCCTGTAAGACAAAAAAGCAGTCAAGGCATTCCCCTCCCAACAACAGTATCCCCCCTTCAAGAAGACTACTACCTGAGACTGCTTCCCTACAGAGATCTTTTACTGAGACTAACTGATCCCTCCCCCTTGTGCTGAATACAATAAACCTGGTGAGTTCCTTGGTTCCCTAGTAGGTACTGCTCCATTAAAGCAAGTAGAGCCCATTCAATTCCAACTGTTTTGTATGTGTCTGCCATTTATTCACACATGTGTCACCCCTGTAGGTTTCAAAGACCAATCCATGCAGGGCACGGGAATATGACAGATGATCTCATTTAAGACAAATAGATGTGTCCTTTCCTCTCCTCTCTCATAACCACACTAAGCTACACAGAGTTTGAAATGATAAAAACAGATGGACAAATCTAGATATTCCATGAAGCAGATGAGCTCTCAGATATCAGATACAACTGACTAAATGGCAGATTAAATGGGAGCTAACAAAGCAGTTTACACAGAAGACTTGTTTGAAACACCATATCTGGTTAGAAGATTTTAAATAAAACTAAAATAAGTATAAGAGAGAAATTAAAATAGTCTTCTAAAATATATGAAAAAGTATAACTTGGCATAAATTTAGAGCATCTACCAAGGTAGAATCAGGCAGAGACTGGACAGAACTCTTTCTCAATATACTTTTTAGGGTGTTCTCTGTGTTTTGTTGAAGATCAATCTGAGAAAAGAAAACTATCTACATAAATCAGAAAATTAATAAAATGCAAAGGAGACTTTGAAGAAATTGCAAAATTACCTTACATGAGTATAATTTTGGTCAAAGAACCAGTAAAAGCACTACCTAAAATTAAGTCTGCAATACAATCTTATAGGAAAATATGAGAAGTCTCATGTGAAAATTCCAATTTTGTTTCTGTGAATACTCTTGCTTTAATAGCCCCAAGGATGCTGACAAGAACAGAATGTTTTATGGAACAGAATTTGGTTTTATGAAAGCAATGCTTCTGCCAATGAGAATGTACTGAAATCGTAGGCAATCTTTCTTGACTTGAGCAGACTGGAAACTTCAAGTTTGAAAGTATAATCTGTCGGAGTTGAGCATAAATGATTTCTGTAAGAGAAATAGATCATCATTGATCGAGTATATAGTAGCCAATGGCAAGACTACCTTCATTTTAGGTTAGGAATCAGCATTGACAGACATAAGCAAATGTGTGCGCACACCACTCTCACTTACAGCCACAACCATACTTGACAAAGAGTAAAATGACTGAGTTACAGTCTCATCAGTCAAATCCTCATAAAGCTGGAACACACATTTTAATATCTATGACAATTGCTTAGATGATTTTTCCTTCCAAACCTTGTCCAAATTATATGTGGTAGCAAATGAAATGGGTCAGTAGTCACCTTTTCTATGTACTTTCCTATTATGCCAAACTCTCAAAAAGGAATCTGGACTGAAGGCATTCTAGTGTGTGCAGTGTGAGGTCACCTAATATAGAGTACAAAAGTCTTTATGTTTTGTTCCTTCTTAAGAAATAAAGGGAGATGCTGTGTAGATGTGTAAGGAACCCAAACCAACCTTCAAGATGCTTGTGGCCATACTTATCATTCTACAATTTTGGAAAAAAATATCATGAAAATGTTACCTTAAAGCCACTGATAGAAAATAGAGAGAGATGGATGCTCTGGGATTCTTTGTAGGGATGTTTCACTCTCTGATGGCTTGGTCTTGCTTCCATTGCAGAGACCATACAAGCACCATTACATGAAGATGACACACTGTCTAAGCTATGTAGAAAAAATAGGCATATCAAGATTGTCACTGTAAATTTTCCAGCCTCAAATGGATCAATCTCAGTTTAATGTTTCACCATGCATTGCCTGAGCCATGAAACTATGCTTCCCAACAGAACAGACTAGTTAATGAAATGACTGATAGCTGAAGTGACTAGTTAGTATTTGAAAACATATTGAACATTCTTAACTATCATGGAAATTAAAATTAAAACTACTTTGAGATTCCATCTTGCCCAAATCAGAATGGCATAATGAAGATAAGACATCACTACACAAAATCACAACCAATCAAAATGCAAAGTTGTGGAGCCTAGTCGTAATGTATACCTCTACAATCCAATTCTTGTACCTAAGGTTCAGGGATCATTATGGAAGATGGGGAGAAAAGATTGCAAGAGCCAGAGGATCGGGGAGTTTGCTGTGATAATGTCTCCTAATAATGTCCGAAATACACCCATTAAAATATCACCAACATGATTGCCTAAACATGAGCTGAACAATGAAAATAGTCATGCCAAATTGTATGGGGGAAAGCCCACAAGGCCTCAACCCTACACGAAGAGCTATAGGCAAATAAGGCATCCTAACAGTTATAGAAACAGTCTTCCCCAGGCTCAGCAAAATAGAATAATTGGTTATCCAATACCAAATGGTCTCCCTGAATATATAATACAAATGACATTATGTAGACTGTGCATATTGAACTTAAGAATTTAAGAATATATATACATATGTATATATTATATAACAATTAATGTAAAAGGAGGCCATGAATTTCAAAAAGAGCAAGGAGGGGTATCTATGAGGGTTTTGAGGAGATTCGCAACTTTCTTAATACTGCAACCTTTTAATACAGTTCCTTATATTGTGGCAGCTCCCAACCATAAAATTCCTTTCGTTCCTACTTCATAACTATAATTTTACAACTGTTATAAATCAGAATGTAAATATTTTTGGAGGTACAGGTTTGCCAAAGGGGTCACAACCTACAGGTTGAACCTCTGGTTTAGAGGAAGGAAAAGGAAGGGAGAAATGAAGTAATTATACGATAATCTAAAAATAAATAAATAATTCAAAAAAGAAGTCACCATAAATTCTGGCAAGGAGTTGGATAAAAAAGAGCATGTATATACTGTTGGGGTGGATGTAAACTTGAGCAGCCAATATGGAAATCTATATAGAGTTTCCCAAAATTCAAAAGCTTGAACTACCATTATGACCCACTCATGGGTATATGCCTATAATAAAAAGTCAACAAACAAACACGTGGCACATTACTTGTACATCCATATATATTGCTGCATTACCTATAAGGAATAAGAAATGGAATCAGATAAGAGGAAAATCAACACACGAATGGATAAAGAAAATGTAATATGCATACATGATAAAAAAATAAAATCATTACATTTGTAGACTTGAACGTTGTGTGAAGCAAAATAGACTAGAATCAGAAAGACAAGTGTTGTTTACTTTCTCCCATAGATGGATTGAGAATTAATTTAGTCTCTCTCTCTCTCTCTCTCTCTCTCTCTCTCTCTCTCTCTCTCTCTCTCTCTCTCTCTCTCTGTGTGTGTGTGTGTGTGTGTGTATCTTAAAACTAGAAAGGAGCCCATGAAATGGGAGGGAAGATTTCAAGGGAAGGAGATGAAAGATAATTCAGTTTGTGGTTCTTGTAACATGAAGATGGAAAAGGAGACTTTGTGGGGGTGGGAAGAGAACTAGGGACAAAGATAATATGAGCAATGGACAGAGCGGTGAGTATGGGGACAAATACAAACAAACTTAATGACATGTACTGACAAAATACATTGACTCATATCACTTTGCATAAGAATTCTAAGAAAGAATAAAAATGGAAGAATGGCTTAAGCATAGCATCTCAAATTGATAATTTCATGGAACTCAATGATGGACTATTTTACTGTCTACATTAGAACTTTCTATCAATGATTATATCAACACATGTCTCCCATTTCCACAATTTATACAAGATTCTAAGAATCCAGATCCTCAGGAAATTTCCTATACTTGCCTTACATAGCTCATAAATGTGGTTTTAGTAGATGAAGAAAAGATCGTGTGCAATTTCTGTATTGTTTAACAGTGATAATATTCAGAAATATAAAAAGTAAGATTCTTCTTGTATTAAGCTTAACATAAATTTTAAGAATGTAAAATGAAGGAATGATAGACAATTCATTACCCTTACAGGTTTAAAAATGAATACAAAAGCGATAATCTGAAATGAGTAAGATTTTTCTTTTTTTAATTTCAGAACACATCTTTTTTTAATTAAAGATTTTTAGGAAATAACTTTCATTACTGTTATACAAATTATCTCTTTTGAAGCTTCATGCCTATTCATACTAATCTGACATTTAACTATACTACTCACTACATACATTCACTAAATTTACTCTGTTTTGTAATCACTAAATTCTACTTGTTTTGTATATTATAATAAGAATTTTTGCTTGCTCTCTACGAAAAATGAGAATTCTGTTTACTCTGCAGTAAAAATGAACTAAGGAGATTTGAAGAATTAATGCCTATTTTTCCCTTTTCTTTTTTGTTTTTATTGAAAGTAGATTCTTCTCTCATGCAATACATCCAGAAGATTACATTCTTATATCCATAAAAAATTTACACTGTGTGCTGAGCATGAACTCTTCATCTTAAGCTATCAATGTTGTATAAGGCACTAAATACACTCACCAATGAAACAGAGATGTTGATAGTTGCTGTAAACTTTCACACAAGGGTAAATGAAGTCACAAGTAGGAAATGGTGAAACATTTTAATCTTATCTGGAATGTATCAGACTCCTATGCAGCATCACAATTTTATATGAGAGTTTTTTAAAAGAGTAAATTTAAATAAATGTATACTTTCATAAAGTTCATCATTTTTCCAGGTTAAAAAAAAAGTCAGTTTAAAAAAATATCTCCTCCTAGCTAAGAAAACTTTAGAATACTGTACCAAAATGTCTTTCTGGAATCACATTGTATGACTCTGATACAAATGTGTAATTCACAACAATGTTGGGTCAAATAAATGTTGCTGCCAGTACAGTATAATTTTCTTTGGTGATATTTTGGTGATATTTTTCTATATACTTTCCAATTGATTTTATTTGTCACATAATGCCTGTTTTAAATATGCACTTTTGCTGTATGATTTAGAATCCAATGTTCCTGCCATCTACAAGTGGCTGACACATCAAAATCTGAACTCACTTTACACCTATAGTGATGACCAGTGTAGTGGAAACACATATTACCTTATTACCGATAATAAGCAGTTCAAATAGAGAATAACAGAGGATAATATACATGGCTTCATGGTTATGAAATTTTTCTTCTATATTCTTTATAACTAGGTTGTTTGTGAGAAAACAGTGATTAAGAGAATGCATGTTTCAATCTTTTTTGACTTTATGTTCTCACCAAAATGCATCTATGTATCCTTTTATTTAGCAAGTTTGAGGAAGAGACTTTCCTAAGGATGGTTTTAGAAATCCTTTAATAACATGTGGTCTGAAAATAGTAGTGGAGAGAAAAAATTACTCTTTCCATCAGTTGTATTTAGATAGAAGATATGATATCTCTGTTATTAATCTATAGATGTTATTAATCTATAGGCTTCCATTTTTTCAGTCAGCATCTCACCTGCTTCAGACACAACAGAAGGGCCTGTTTCAGCTTCTGGTTTCCCCAGATCAAAATAATAGAATGACCTGTTGGGTATACAGCACTAATTGCCATGCAAAATAAGAAGACTGGTGCATTAAGTGAACTCCAACCTGATATAATTACACACAGAGAGTATGTGGCATATAACAAAAGAAAGGACACCAAAGTTTGCAAGGCCTTTACGTGGACCATGGTGCTGGGATCTTGACATCCTTTGCCGTGGAATTTCATATTCCTGAGATGTTTCCCTAGAGAGTAGACTAAGAGCAGAACACATGTCAGTGATATACAAAATGGTATGATATTTATCAGGCTGAAGAGATGTATATTTGAAAGGCTTGTGATGTCCTTCAGTATGTTCTTCAAAGTCACATTTCCTTCATAACCATTTACCCAAGCAATCTTGTTGATGTTCACCACCCCAAGATACAAAACAAAAAGAAGGAAGGTCCCCCAAAATATTATGAGAAGAACATTTTCAATTTTTCTTTTTAGGTGAAGAAATAGGGGGTTGTAAAAATTGGCTATCTTCAACAAATAAAACATGCTGAGAATGGTCCCAAGCCAATTGCTAAAATGGTTGCTTACTGCCCAGGTAATGCGACCCAACGCTCTTACTTGTACATGGCTTGTATTTTCAGTAAACACAGTTGAATGCCAATTCATTGTCATTGCCCAGAGCAAACCAATTCTGGAGATGACAAGAGCAGTTATAATTCCATCAGCAGAGGAGATCTTTCTTCTCTTGACACAGTCAATGGCGTTCACTAGAATTATGAAGATATTGGCACAGTTTCCTAAGAGAAATTCTGTCATTATTATGATGGTGATAATCCATTCTAGTAAATTCATTGCATCTGATCACACAGAAAAGGAAGAAAAATAGGCAGCACTAACTTCACTAATTATGATTCTTTTTATACACTGATGTAATTTTATTTGTCCTTGACTGAATGTATACTAGAGTTCTTGCTTTTAAAAGAACAGGTCAAGCAGAACCCCAGTGTGGTGTGGTAATGGATGAACTTATTCTCATGTTTATGGAAATTTTAATTACCATAATGTCTCCAATTACATACTTTTGTATCTCTGCCACACACTAGTGTATTTTTGAGCTGCTATTGGAAGGACACCATATTCCCATTTGCTAGCAGGCAAATAAATACAAATTCTGTTCCATTGTTTAAATTTTTGTTCCTTCTTTAATCATCCATCAACTATGATAGTCAGCTTTGTTTGTTAGTAAAATTTTAGAACTCAGTATGGAAAAAATGTAGGGGGTGCCAGTCATTATATGAAACTTGCTTCATCTAGAATAATTACCCTTTATAGACTCATTTATTTTAATACAAGATTCATGTACAGAGTCTCAAATTTCCATCTGATAAGATACAAGGTTTTCTGGAGAGCATCGAAAAGACCAACATTCCTTGAAAACTGCTCTCTGATAACTAATATCTCTGTGTAACTTCATTCTTTATCAGCTCATAATAATGCACATTTACATACACAAACATGTATATACATGTACACACATACATTGACACTTCATAGATGGAAGTACTATTGCCCTGTGACCTTCAAAATGTAAAGCATAACTCAGGAATGGCATCTAAGACTATAAATCTCTTTCTCCACTTCAATTTTCAGGCATTCTTAATTATTTAAAACTCTTATGTAGAGCTTCATGGTGTTACTCTTGAGTTCACCCAATTTTCAAGTATTAATTATTTGATTAAAATTGCTTGAAAGTTTGTAACACTTTTTAGACAATTAAAGAACATGTTTCCACCTTTACCCATCTAAGTAATGAAAATGAAAACTACACTGAGATTCTGTTTCATTCTAGTCAAAATGTCTGTAATCAAAAAAAGGAGAAACCAACTTGAACATGATTCCCACTGTGATTCCAGCACTGGGGAGGTGGAAGGGAGGGCAGTGGGAGTGTGAGAAAAGATTTCCACATTCAGATCTTATCTCATAAGAAACTGAGGGTATTTGCTGGAGAAATAGCTCATAGAATGTAAGTCAGCTCCTAGTAGTACCCACACCAGCCTGGCTCAAAACCACCTGTAGCTCCAGCTTCATTGTTTCTGACGCTCTCTTCTGGCCTCTTGTCTTCAGTGGCATTGTTGTTATACTCTGCACTCTTGCTTTATAAAGGCTAATAAACCTGTACATTTTGTGTCTGGATTAACGAATCTATAAGAAATGTGTCTTATAGTTTCATAATGAGAAACATTACTCATTTATACCATGCCCTAATCTAGAATATTTCTCTAAAATTTCTGATAATAAATAAAACATGAAATAAAGGCTATTTTACATCAGATACACCTAACCCACTATTTCATATTGAAGACCAGCTGACATGTTTCTTAATTCCTCAGAATCAGGAACACACTGTGTCCAATGATCCCATCTAGGTTAACGGGTTCAGATTCATGAGTTCTTAATGCATATTTATAATTAATAGGAATAAATTATTATGTCAGGAATGCATATACATATTAATTGGTGATTATCAAGTACATACCAAAATATATTATATTTGCAGAAGAATATAAACTTTGCTTAATGATAATCTTTTAATTGAATATATCTAGGTAAGTGGCATGTTTTCTATATTTTATTTTACCATATGCCAGTATCTTACACGTGTGGAACATACACAAGAAGTTTGAACCACCTCATAGGATCATAAAAAGGTCCTTGTATATGGCAGATATCTCTATGTTTAGTAAACCCTTACCATATACACATAAGTACAGCAATTATTACCCTGTAAAGCAATGAGGTTCTGAGTTTTTAAGAATTTTATCGAATGATGTGTGCAGATGTCAGCAAAGCTAAAAGACTTACCTTCAGAATAGGGAGACACTGTCCTGGATTCAACTGGAACATCAATAGTAAAGGGCTGTGCAAAGCAGCAGCATCCTGAATCCAGGGGACAAAATTAAAACGTGAAAAAAGTAAATTTGATTTCTTACATTAAAAGTTGTCATTTCTGTTACATTTGAACCTGATTTATAGGTACACCAAAGATAAGTGGATCACGATTGTTTCCTTGATTTCTGACCGAAAAAGTCAGCAGCATTACTGACAGATCAAACAAGCTTTGTATTTCTAGCTCCTACTCATGTTTTTTTGGGCAGATAGAAACAAAAGAGCTTCTGTGTTTAAGTATGTACTTGTTTTACTTTCGGCTTCATAATGAAATAATCTAAATATTCAAATACTAAGTAATTGTGATGATAATTTGCATCTTGCAAAAGTGTAGTGTTCTTGTATTTCAACAATAAGGTCAAGACTGACTTTAGCTTTGAGATAAGTCCTTGTTTATTATAAATTTATTATTATGGGAGTTTCCCCTTCATCCTCTCCCCTCATTACCTCTCCTACCTCCTCCCCATCATCTTCTTGATATCTTTTTCCTACACATATTGTATATGGTTCTTTAAACATGCATTGCGAACATCTCTTGGTGGACACTTCTGTGGGTTTTGAGAACTGACCCATAATCAAATTTCAAGTGCGTTCTCTGCCCAATCAAACTCTCACCTCACCTTAAATCGTGCAAATACATATCTATTTTTGTCCCTGTATAACAAACCAGTTCTGGAAGAAATGAATGTAAATAATAAACACTCCAAAACTCATTTTCACTTTGGAAATTAAAGAATCAGAACCCATGGCTTATTTAGAAGATTTTCAGATCCCAAATGAAATGCATGGAATGCTTCGCATTCTGTGTGTGTCTGTATGTTTGACTTTAGGTAACCAAGGATAAGTACTAGCTACCCACACATAATATTAAGAAATGCTTTTCTTCCTAAATGAAAATCAAAAAACTTTCAGTGATAAAACTGTAGAAAATTTACAGAGGAGGTTTTCTCAATCTTTCTACATGGGTCTAAAATTGTCTCTGAAATAAGCCTTAGAACTAATGAAGTCCTCAAGTCGTCTACAGATGAACAACATCCATCTATCATGTAAGATGTTTCCTGAAATACTTTATAAACTTCACTAAGTAGTATTTAAACTTGGTGCATTCAAATCCCCTAGATATGAAACAAGGCAAAGTGCCACAAAATCATGAAAGAGAATATGTCTTATTTGCATGCTAGCAAACTGGGTTTCAGCACTCGCTTCACCATCTGCTATGACAGATTCCAGCCTGTTCTAATGATATTAAGTAAATTAATAATTGTTCTGAATTGTTTGAGGGAATAATAAGATTCTCCTCAAATCAGATTTGACCTCACCCTTTACCACACAGTGCTCCAATTCTGCTTGATGTTGGTTAGTAAAGGAACAATAACTTGTGATATTAGGCTGTCTTCCTTTATCTTTCTTAAAATTTCTGGATGTGATAGTTTGTTACCAAGAATCATTTCCTCCCTCTTTTGTGCAATGTTCCCTGAGCCTTAGGTGTTGGGGTTCTGTTGTTTGTGTAATAATTGGGGTTTGTCCCTAGGACGACTATGGCTTATAATAAATTTCGGTTTTACTCAATCACTGAGCAAGCCTCAAAGAAACATCTTACTATTAAGATAAGAATACATACTTTATCAAGCTGATAATAGAAAAATAAATAAATTAATTAATTTTAAACAATAAAAAATAAATAAAAATAAAAGAAAAATTTGAAATATTAAACAAGCAAACAAACAAACAAACATTTTACTAAAGCAAAAAAAGAGAGAACTAGGGACTCATCATTCCTCTCCACATTCTATTCTTTCCCTTGTTTTATATATTTAAAATTTTTTATCGGTGGATTCTGCTGGAGTTTACTGGTGGATTCTGCTGGAATATCTGATGCAGATAAGCACTGGAAAACTCCTGTTGCAAATCACCCTCTGGAGCGATGGAAGGATCTTTCTACTAGTACGTGGAGGAGACCCGATCTAGTGTTGGTGTGGCCCCGGGGTTCTGTTTATGTCTTTCCTCAGGACAATGAGGTTCCTCTTTGCATTCCTGAGCACTGAACGTGCCCTGTGGCTGCTGCTGAAGCCCAACATGACAGAGACCTAATGGGTCTTCATGAAAAAAATCTACCCTTCTGATGCCAATGGAGATTGAGAGCCCAATATCGCCAGCTTTGGCAAGCATTAATGTAAGCCTAAGAACTGTAACCATGAGATTGGATTCTCCAGAAGAGCTGCCAGCAAAAGTTGTGCTGGGATCAAGAAAAATGGGCCTGGCGGTACATGTTACTGGAGTTGTATCCATGCCAGTGGATGTCCACACAATCCAGAAGAGAATTTGACATTGCTGCTGCTGTTGCTGTTATAGCAATGGTGCCCACCACTGCTACTCTTTCTGGGATTACCATTCATAATTGCTTACTACAGCTAGCACAATGGAGACCCTGGCAACAAAAGTAGCTACCACAGTTAGTTAATCTTTCATTCTATTGGGCATGATAAATTTAATTCAGTAGTTATGTACATCTCAATTGGCTTTGAAAATTATAAATTTATAAACTCAAGTTCCAGTTGCTTTTGGGATACTGTCTTACAAGGACACCAACGTACAGTATGGGTTGTTAAGGATGGGAATGGCTCAGTTGCCTTTAGCCTACTGGCTATGGATGAGATAGGACCTCTGTTGGTCTTTTCTGCATCAAACACACAGATTGCAAGCCCAGTGCCACTTTGAGATCTTTGGCAGCAATTAACTATGCAGCTCACACACGATTGAGCCTGTATGAAAATGAGTATTAAGAGATGGGTAATGCCTGGGGAGCACTCACCAACCTAAGACAGAGCACCTGTGTGGCCTGGGCAGGCGTCTCCATGATGGGTAAGGTGACCTGCTGACATCCCACGCAACCCACGTCAGAAGCTCATTTTTTAATAAAAGAGGGACCTGTAGGGCCCTGGCCCCCGTTTTGGGTAACTGCTGCCTTGCTTGCGCATCTTGACCTTGATATCCTCCCTATGCTAATTCCCTGCCAGGTTCCACACTCCTGAATGCTTAAGAGAAGTTCCTTGTCTGTGTATCCTGAATAATGTGCATTAACAGATCAGAAGCAAGATCATAAAACATCAGTAGCGAACTTCTGCCCTCCGGGGTCCTCCCATTGTGCTGTAAGCCTGTATTTAAGACCTCCTCCCCCCCTCAATAAATGACATTCAGCATTTAAAATTAAAAAATATATATTTTTATATATATATATTTTATATATATAATTGAATGAATACTGCGAATGTAATCTATGAATACCACAAATGTGATTAATATCATGAGTGTAATTAATGAATATCATGAGTGTAAATTAAAAAATAAATAAATTAATAAAAAATGCAAAAAATAAAAATAAAAAAAATAATTGGGGTTTGGCATCGCACGGTTAGGGTTTCTTTCCATTTGACCAGTTGTGGCTCTCTGTGATAATTTCTATCTGCTGAAAACAGAAGCTTCTTTGATGAGGGTGATACCTGCACTACCTGTGGGTCTAAGGATAAGTATTTAGAATGCAGCTGGAGATTATATTGGTTCAGGAAAGTGACAATAGTAGGTTGTCCTCTAGATCCCATGGCCTCTCCTGCTGTGGGCATTGGCTAATTTTGCATTACCAGGCATGACTTCCCTTCTAGTGAGTAGAACTTAAGCCCCCTTAGGTGTCTTCTGGTTATCCCAAGGATAAATGTGCCACTATTGCATCTTTCAGAATATCTTGTGCAGATCATTGTTGTGGTTTGAAAGCATTACAGATGGATAGTGTGTTATTAATTACCTTTCTCCCTCATCAACTCGCATAACTCCTGAGGATTCCAGGTTAGGTCCAGATAAAGTTTTCCAAGTCCTGTGTCTGAAGTGTGTGGTATCTTCAGTATTGGGGTCATACCTTCTTTTTCTAGAACACACAAAGGGCAATGGCAATAGCCTATATTATTTTGTTGTCTCTTGAACTCACCTGATCAAGTACTCCAAAGGAAGTTTCTCCTGTTTGGCACTAGAGTTTTGCTAGATAGTCTATGGTTTGGGGAAGGAGCATTGTCTCTCCACATGGTATGATTCATGTACATATATTATATATTATATTCTTATTCATATATATATATGTGTGTATATGTTTATGCATAAACATGTGTGAACTTGATATATTATATATAATTTTAAGTAGACATAGAGTATTATAATTCCCTATGGCTTTTTCAAACAGCCTTAGTGTTATTTATCCCTGCTTCTCCACTCTCCCTCATTGTTGTCATTTTTCCCCCTCCTCAGGTAAATCTTCATCCATTTTTCCTGTTTTCTACTTCAAAGCAACTGTATTTTTAATTTTAAAAAGCAGTCAGAAAATAAATGATTGCATGTTCTTGAAGACAACTATATGCAAAACTAAACTACAAAAAGTAGACATTGCATTAGGTAGTAAAACAACAAGGAGCATTGTGTGAATAACTTCATAAAAAGATGATGAGTACCTTTGAGAATAAAACAGCTATTATAAGCAGAAAGCTTCATTAAAAACTCAGGCCGGGCGTTGGTGGTGCACGCCTTTAATCCCAGCACTCGGGAGGCAGAGGCAGGCGGATCTCTGTGAGTTTGAGGCCAGCCTGGGCTGCCAAGTGAGCTCCAGGAAAGGCCAAAGCTACACAGAGAAACCCTGTCTCGAAAAACCAAAAAAAAAAAAAAAAAACAAACAAAAAACTCAGTTGTATTAACAGCATGTCATTTTAAGACTATATTAGCCTGTATGCTCTTTCTTTTCATCATGTGCTATTTCAAATGTGTTACTACATTCTAGAAAATGTGCTAACATAAATTTATCTCTTGTAGGTGTACACCATAATCCAAACAAATCAATTATGATTTTATCAAATTTAAATAAATGGAACATTTTGTAAATTAATGAGGAAGCTATCATTTCTATTGCTCTTTTTTTTTCTATTGCTTATTATGTCATTTACATATTCTAATTTTCCACTGTCTCTGAGCACAGTTTTTGAGATTCCTTGTAGTGTGGGTCTGTTAGGTATCTGGATGAACGTCTTTCTCTTTCAGTTTTGAGATCCTCTCCTCCAGACTAGGTTGAGATTTTTCCTACTTTTGTAGTTCCATAATACTGTACCATCAGATATTTTTATTCCACTGTTTCTGGCTAAATTTGCCACAATCATTATTGGTCCCTCTAAATGCACCTCTTTTATATACTTTGACTTTGCTTTGATAAACTAATCTGGAAATCTATGATAAGATGTGCTTTTGTATACTGCTAGGTTTTTTATGTGTGGTTTACCGAGCTTCTTGGGTGTAAATATTTATAACTTCCACCAGATTTGGGAAACTGAGGCTTTTGTTTATTTTTACATTTTTATTTATTTTTATTTAAGTGTATACATGTGTGACTGCTTGCCTGTATGTGCACTACCCACATGCACATGACTATAAAGGCCACAAGAGGATGTAAGTACCCCTTTAACTGTAATTACAGGGAGTTGTAAACCACACAATATGGGTATGTGGGTGCTGGGAACCACACTCGGTCTTCTGCAAAAGCAGCAAGTTCTCTAAACAACCAAGCCATCCCTTCAGCACCACTGGCCATTGTATCCTCTACCCAGTCAACATTTAGAGATATTTTAATTGCATAGCCTGAACTTTGTTGAAGATCAGAGATGTTTATTTCTTTCTTCATTTTTCTTATGTGTTTAATTTACATTTTCAAGTTCATGAATAATGTCTTTTCATGAATTAACACCTCCCAATACACTCTCATTTCAAGAATTTGATTTTAAACTCTAAATGTCCATTGGGATTATTTTTTACTCCCCTACTTTTATTACCTGGACAGATAATAGTTAAACTTTTGGATACCTGTAATGTTATTTATAATACCTGTTTTAATGTTATCTGCTATTATTAATGTCTGTGCCAGTTACAGAGGGATCTTTGATTTTCTCATTACCCATCATAATTTGGTAGGGTTTTTACAGACCTTAAAACTATATGATTGAATGTCCAACAATGTGTATTGAACCATGTTGAATGCTGGCTCTCTTTGGTGTCCCTGTACCTATCCACTCAAGTTGCACTGGGAGGCATTAAAAATACATGAAAACCATAAAATCATTTTGTCTCGCTTTTGAAATTATTTAAGAAATAAAAAACAAATATTAGATCTAACCATTGAGGGAAGATTTTTTTGTGCATTCTGTCCAATGCTCCATGGAATACATGATTTTCTATTATTAATAGTATCGAATAGATATGTTTCCTCACTCTTTATCACTCAAAGTCAATATTTGCTCATCTGCCCTGGATGGTTACTTTCTGGCCTTAGGAAGTTATCTCATCAATGCTAATAATTACATCTTCTTTTAGGTTCCCTGTGCTATGGATTCCAGCAGCTTAGACTCCTTGGTCGTCTCAGCTCAGGGAATCCCCTGGACTCCTTCTCCTACACCATGGACTGGAAAGGCTCAAATCTCAGTTCCAGGGCTCACATCATGCGCTTCCATTGCTCAGGTAACAGTGTTACTCACTGCCGGACATTTTAATAATCATCATGAAACTTGATGTTCTACATATTTCTCCTGTTTGTTACTGTTGTTTTGTTATGGGTATGTTTCCTCCCTTTAAAATACAAATTGATTTCAAGCTGAATGGAGTTTAATTTTATACAGTAATTAATAATAGTTATGATATGAAATATTTCATGGGAATAAAATT